>JASDQU010309649.1:0-14439 GCA_032191745.1 Picea mariana
CTACCTTCGTTGCTTTGTCTCTAATAAACAAACACAATGGTTCAAATGGTTACCCTTGGCAGAATGGTGGTATAACACTTCCTTTCATACTGCAACAAAAATGACACCATTTGTGGCACTTTATGGATACCACCCTCCTTCCATCACTTCTTCTCTAAAAGAAAAATCTAAGGTTCAATCAGTGGAAGATCACATCGAGAATCAACAACAAGTTCTCCAAATCTTAAAGGACAACCTAACCATGGCACAAAATTGCATGAAATAACAAGCAGATCAACATCATAGTGAAAGATGTTTTGAAGTAGGGGATTGGGTGTTTTTAAGACTACAACCATACAAACAGATGTCCCTCAAGCAAGCCAAGAAGGATAATAAATTATCACCAAATTACTATGGCCCTTATAAGGTGTTGCAAAAGATTGGTACTATGGAATACAAATTGGAGTTGCCTGCATCTTCATGAGTACACCCAGTTTTCCATGTTTCATGCTTAAAGAAGGTTATAGGCGACAAGATCCCAGTTCAAACTATGTTGCCAAAACTTGACGAGGAAGGAAAAATCATAGTGGAGCCTGAAGTCATCACTGACACAAGAATTCTCCAGCTAAGGAATAGATCCATTTCAGAGTATCTCATTAAATGGAGGAAACTACCGGCTAAAGATTCCACTTGGGAAGATGAGTCTTTTATACAGAAGCATCCAGATTTACTCAAGCATTGTGGACAACGCTTGTCTCAAGGGGAGGGGCATGTTAAGCCCTAATATTGGGTCATTACCCCTTCATTCAAGCATATTACATTAGTAATGTTATTTTATTTATGTCAGCTTTATTCCATTAGTTGTAATTATACCTCCTAGTATCCTATAAATACCAAGGAGACATTTTCATTTGGAATCGTCTTGTACTTGAACATTTAAATGGGGTAAAAGGAGGTTGCCCCCTCGAAGAGGCTTATTATCTGAAATTATCTCTATTTCAAGGCGTTGAGTACTTTTTCTGAGGTTTTTCTATGCTATATTGATATTTGGTTCTAAACAAATATTTTCCCCCAAGTACTTGACGAGTCAATATGTGATATATGGGGTTCGAGTCAGCAATGGCTATGGTACTGCGAAGCAAAATATAGTGGTGAAACCTTTAGAAAACAATGACTGCTGCCAAATCCAACTTTTCAACATCTGAATAACGGAGTCCAGGAACTGAAAATCTCTTACTTAAATAGTAGATCGCATGTTCGTCGTCGTCGTCATCTTCTTGTACTAACACCATAGCCATAGTGGAAGTATAGGTAGCCAAATAAAGGATGTAATCTTTCGCATAGTTGGGGGGGTGTAACAGTGGTGTATTCGTTAAAGCATGCTTGAGATCATCAAATGAGCATTGAGCAGTTGCATCCGAAATGAAAGGGGCATCTTTTTGCAGCAATCGCATGAATCCTTTAGTAATTTCAGCATAATTGCATATAAACGGGGGAGAAAGTTTTCCTTCCCTTGAAAACTTTGCAATTGGGTAAGATTGTTGGGAGGAAGTAAAGAAAGAATAGCTTTGACTTTTAAGGGATCCACCCTAATCTCATCTTTGGACACTACAAAGTCGAGGAGTCTCCTTGATTCAACAACAAAAATGCATTTATCGGGGTTCAAACATATGTTGTAATACCCACATCTAAGAAAGATTTCCCTTAGATGATCAATATGATCTGGTCAACAAATCCAGTCAACAAACCGGCAAGTCATCGAGATAAGGTTCAACAATATGTTTGATGTCATGGAAAGCATACGACATAGACCGTTGAAACGTGGGGCCAACATTTTTAAGGCCAAAAGGTAATTTTTGATAGGCGAAAGTCCCCCATGGAAGATGAAGGTTGTTTATGTTGATCATCAATCTGATTGTAGCCAGAAAAGCCATCCATAAAAGTGAAAATGACACTTCCAACGCAATTATCAATGATTTGGTCGATAAAGGGCGTAGGGTAATTGTCCCTCCGAAAAGCCTTATTTATATCCCTATAATAGACGCAAACATCAATTGTCCCTTGTTTCTTGGTGACCGGAATGATGTTGGAAACCCATTCAGTCAAAGGTACGAGACAAATAAAACTAGACTTCAGTAAATTTTCTACTTCTGCCTTGATTGCTGCAATTTTCTTGGGATGAACCAGGCGAAGTTTCTGTCTCACATGTTTAACTCGAGGGTAAGTTTTGATTTCATGCACAACGATCAAAGGATCGATCCCTAGAATTTCTTCATAGATCAAAGAGAATGTGTCGCAGAATTATTTAAACAAGGCAGTGTAAGTTTGAATCTCTTCAGTTGAACAATTCGCACCTAATTGTATGTTTTCCACAATACCTTCTTTTGTGGATATGTCAACACTGATTGTTTGAGATATGTTTCCCAAATTTACCTCAGAGATTGTATCTTAACTGAGTATCGGATATTAGGGAGTGTCGACGATATCGGTG
Source organism: Picea mariana (assembly GCA_032191745.1). Taxonomy (NCBI): domain Eukaryota; kingdom Viridiplantae; phylum Streptophyta; class Pinopsida; order Pinales; family Pinaceae; genus Picea; species Picea mariana. The sequence goes on from JASDQU010309649.1 coordinate 2,471, forward strand.
GGAAAGATAGATGAAATATCTTCCACTGGGAAGAAAGGATGAACGATGGTGGTTGTCATCCCATGGTGCCTCTTCGATACTAATCAATTACATAATGGATTAATTGGATGGAAAAATATGTAGGATGTGATCTAAAGTGGAGGATAGGGAATCTAACCAAGATGGTAACGAATAGGAATTAGACACCAACATATTTTGGTCGTTGGGTGAAGGAGAGGCAAATTGAATGGCGTCGTACTCAGCCTCTGTAGGACTAAGTGGCATAGTGTCGCCTAGTGAATCAATTTCAAAGGGACTAGGTACGATCCATGGATTAGATGATTCGAGGGACTGATGTGCCATAATCGAAATCATATTAATCGTTGTGATATGTTGCATGGTTGGAGGAAGAGGTGTGGGAAAAGTTCCCATGAGTGAAGAATCTTCAAGTAGACCTACCCCTACACTTTCATAAGTAATATTTGAATCCCCTAAGAATGGAATATCGTTGGTTGTTTGAGTGTGAGCATCAGGGGTGCAGTAATCTAACTAATCGATGGTTACTATTTTTCCTTGATGATGAAATTGGACACATCGAAAGACTGATGAAGTGACAACAGTCATAGCATTGAACCAACTTCTGCCTAGCAAAAATTTATAATTGAGGGGAGCATCGACTACTTCTACATCGATGGAAATAGTTTTTCCCCCCAGTTGAATGGTTAAGGATTGTAACAATCCATGAGGTCGGAAACCTCTTCCATAAAATTCTTTTAACATGGTGGGAGATTGATTAAGACCAGGTGATTTAAGGCCTTTCCAGCAAGCTAAGGACATGACGCATGTTGATGCTCCGTCATCCAATATCGTGCGATGAATATGTTGATTATGGACAACGACATCAATTTGGAAATCAGGTTGGTGAGAGATTTATGATCTAAAATTATCTATATTGAACGTGATATTATTTGATGACTCAGGATCTATAGCTCTAGTGGCTTCCAATAGAGTTCTACGTTGGCTAGGTAAGTGTCATAGAACTTCGAGAGCCAACATGGAACAAGGTGCTTGGGCCAAATCTTCAACAATGTTGTAGTTTTGGGCAACACGAGAGTTAGGATTAAAAGTCGACTTTCTGATTGTGCTCTTGGGTGGACATAAGACAGAGTCAAAATTTGAATTGTCAATCTAGAGTGGTCCATATGGAGGGGTAACTGAAGTGGAAGGTGGATCATTCATAGTTCCATTAGTTACGCTTTCCTTACCGGATTTACTTGGTGGTGTGTCATATGTGATAGTGTGAGTGGTCAAATATACACCATTAAACATATAAATGTGTGCACTTGATGAAGCATACTTGTTAGGAGGATGACCTAGGTTGCCTCCTTGTGGAGGTGCAGGATTTTGTGCAACCAGTGACTGTTGTTTTGGAAAAGGATGTGTCATGACAGTGGGTTGAGAATTTCCTTTATATAATTTAAAAACTTCTTCTCAGTGGGGACAGTCTCATGTGTAATGATCTTCAACACATATGAAACATGGAAATTCTGGCTTGCGATGTGGTTTCTTTTTAGCAACAGGTGGTTGTGCTTATGTTTTTGTATTTTCAGTTTGATTATTATTTTTCTTGGATTTATTCTTATTTTTCTTTTTCCCCCCCTAATTGTGGTGGTGAAGCAGATTGGACTGCATTCACTTTGAATACTTTAGTAGGGGCGGAGTTTGATGAGAGTGGATTATGCACTATAGTTGAGGTATTTATTGAATGATTGGTTGTACCTGTCGATTGTGAACCAAACTAGGTTTTGACGGAACAGATAAATCCATCTGAATGAGCTGTGGAGGATGGTTTTGATGGATCAGTTGATGTGCAGGGAGCATTTGGGATCAATTCATACAAAGTACCAGATTGGGAATAAACCATATCCAAATATTGGGAACGAGCAATTGCTTCCTCTTCTGTGACTACACCACCCATAGCTACATCCAGAGCAATAGGAGGTAATAGAGATTTTGTGAACCATTCAGCCAACAACTGTTCAAGAATGGTTGCTTTGATCAACTGTCATTGTCACATCCATTCATGAATATGATCAGAAATATGTACAGAGTTAGTCTGATGAAGGGAGGTCAAGAGTTTCGTGTTAGTTTCATATCTGATGGGAAATTGGAAATGGGTGAGGAAATCCATGGCAAGTGAATTAAATTCTTGAAAAGTTTCGCATTGTAACTCAATGTACCATTTAGTCGTTGAACTTGTAAGTGTACACTGGAAAAGACACAAAGGGCTAGAGTCATCCATCAGTGAGTTTGATGAACACCATAGATGAAACGTCATGATGTGTTTATTAGGGTCTTCTCTAGGTTTACTATTAGATTTTGGAATATCAAAAGGTAATTTGGCTAGAATGACTGGCCAAAAATGGGAATGTAATATGGGATCATTTGTTAATCTCAAAAAATCCGGTAGATTTAAAGTGGCTAAGAATGGTAATTGTCAATTAGCTTGAGAATGATATTGGTGTAGCATAGGAACACCAGTAGGACCATAAACTGGTTGTGGTGGATAGTTGTATCCAGCAGGTCCTTCCATATGTTGTTGTTGTGAATTTTGACCAGTGAAAGTGGGATTCATTTGTTGAGGAATTTGCATAAAAGGAGAAGGAAAACCCATTTGGCCTTGGGGAGGATAGCCAGTGTAACCCGGGGGAGGATAGCCAACTTGACCTTGAGGAAGGTAACTAGGTTTCCCTTGAAGAGGGTAGCCAGGTTGTTCATGAGGAGGGTAAGTGATTTGAACCTGAGGAGGAAAGGATGATTGGCCTTGAGGACCCCAAGTGGGATTTGGGACACATGGGAAGGGTTATCTAGAATATAGTCCAGAAGGACTAGGATTTAGTGATCCTCCTTGTAGGTTGGGATTTGAAGATCCTCCTTGATGTGGTTGATGAAATGGTCCTCCCTAGGGTGGTCCCCATGACTATTGCAGGTTTCCGGTAAAAGAAGCTTGAAATTGTCTCCCTGCCATAGGTTGGGTAACAACTAGGATTTGTCTGGTGAATGGGGGTTGCCCCTAAGTCATGATTTTTCCACTAAACAAGGGTTTCCCCCTAGTCGGGATTTTTCCACTGACGGAGTATTTCCCCGCAATAGGGACTTTTCCTACAGTCAGGTTTTGTTTTATGACAGGGTTTTGCATTCTTTGATGTCAAGGGGTCCCAACGAGATTTTGTGGCATGTATGAGGCTATTTCTTGAAGAGGGATGGTATGTGTAACCGTCACAGTACTTTACAAATGACTAGGTACTACAAACCATGTTTCACTTGCAACTTGTCCTAAGGTGGTAGCAGTATTGATTGTTTGTCTGGCAGGATGGTCAACGGGCTGACTTGATGGTCCCACATCTGCATCCATGGTGGCATATGTATGTGGAGGGTTAAAGAGAGGTCGGTTAAAATTAAATTTTTCGTAAAGATCATGACCCGATGGAGTTCTCCATATAGGACGAACATGAGTTTATTGTGGATCAACCATTTTAGTAGAGCGGACAGGGGTAGTATATTCTTCATTGAAATTTGGTTGTTCATGTTCCATGTCACGTTCTTAGTATGGCCTTGACGATAGCCTAGGATAATATTCAACTACGATGTTTCCCGAGGAGTCTACTCGAAGAAGGAGTGGATCGTGAGGCTTTTTCAAAGCTGATTTTGTAGGAGGGATTGGACCTTCCTGGACTACTACTAAAGATCCCTCGTGATTTTTAATCAAATAAGTAGCGACACTCCCAGCGTCTGAATAGTTTTCAACCTCTTCACGGTAAGTGTCTTCAGGTGAGTTATGAGGTATGGGTTCATAGCCTTCTGGAGGAAACCCTTTCATCCTACGTGATCTACGAAGACCTTTATCATCCAAAATACCATTTTTAAGGAAAACTAAGGTAAACAAACAACATTCGCTAAAAATTCTAGAAAACCAACAAGCAAAACAATAACTTCTCCCAATGAATGCACTAGTTAGTGATGAAATCCAACATCACATGAACAAAGTGAGATGGGGATAGGATTGAGCGGGTGGATCGGTTATGTTGGCAGCTTGCTTAATAGACTTACGCCCTGGTGCAAGTTCCCTCACGGTTTTACCCATGTGTTACCCTCCAAGGAGCCCGAGTGAGTTTGACCAACGTCTTATCCAGGTACATCAAAGACTTCCCTTCACTGTCACCTCGTGTAAGGACCCTAAATATTATATCCACTAAGGATACCAACTTGTATTCAGCCTGTGGGTGGGTACAGTTGACATTAGGGTCCGAACGTATGGGCAGGATATCAAGTCCGAAATTCTTCAAGAGATATGAGGACAAATGGACTGGTAAACTCTAGAGGACCTCGAACGGATTCATAATTCACAAAGCTCCGAGACCAAATGAAAACAATTGATTCTCAAGAAGAACCACCAATATACATTCATTATGCTATGATTGGTTAAGCCTCGGAGGGATAATCTTTGTTGCTCTCTCGCGCGTGACCTCGTGTTTAACCCCTGTGTGAGAGGGGGATCCCATCTATTATTATACAAAGGTTGGATTTTCTCTCCCTAACAAACAATTTTGAGTTTGTCTTGAATGCTTTGGAGAGTTATTCTCACAACCTATTCCAAATCTCTAGTCCTTGTCCATTGTTGGTGGAAATATCTTAAAAATAAAAGTAATCAGTGCTTATTTTCGTGGTTGTTTGTTATGCAAGGGTGAATGGTAGTGAAATTGATGATGTTTGAGACTCGAATCCACAAGAAGGTAAAAAGAATGATATGCAAATTTTCTTTTCAATGAACTTCTAGTTACGAGAAGGAGAAGAGTTTATTTTCTTTACGTCACTAACAAACACTCAAAAAATGCAAAATTTCACACTATTTGGTTCCACAAACAAGAATTCACACAGTTGCCAAATTATCACAAAAAAAAATTAATATCCAAAACTAATGCATATAAATACTTCTTTGTTTCATTGTGGATGCAAACTATGACATTTGTTTAATGCTTCGTTCTTTCACTAATAATGAAAAAGTTCACTATGATGATCGAAAAGAGTATGAAGCAAAAGAGCATACAAACCAAGATACTCTCAACAATAAACAAGAGACCGAAAGAAAAACAAATATCAAACCGTTCACTCAAAGATTAAAAACACTAAAAAATTAAAAAAATCCATACTTTATAGTCTTCAAGAATTTAGTACGAGATCAAAGACAAAGACATCAATAGACCTGTGATCAATAATATTTCCTATGAATTCCTCTAATCAATCAGATAATCGAGAAGAGTGGTAGAAAGGAACCAAATCTGAGAGAGAAAGGTCAATTTTGCAATCAAGAAAGACAACATGAACTCAGTAAAGACTAAAAAGAATGAAGGACAACAATTTTCTAGTCAAACAAGAGCCACGATCAGATAGAAGAAGTTTTGAGTTAGAGAAGGAGATCCAAAGACTAGACCCAGCAAGCAAGAAACCCTGAAAAATTACAAAAAGAGGAGATCAACGCTCTAATAACGAAGACACCAAAGAGCTAAAGCACTCCTTAGAAGGCTCTAGGGGAGTGTTGATCAAGGAATAACGCTCTGGCCTGAACTGCAGGGGAGTGCTAGTTCTGAGGAAAGTTTGAGAAAAGCTCAAAAATCTCAGTAACTCAAGAAATTTCAGTAAGAGGCTCTGTGAGACAACTAGAAAGGACAAAGGAGATGAAAACTTCAAATCAAATCAGCAAGTAGGATCTAAGGATAGGCAAAAGTCTTGGATGAGCCAACGGAAGAACAAATGAAAGTTCCTCCCCAGTGCAGTCACCAATTTCTGTTACGAAAATATTTCCCTACGGGCAAGTGAACTTTCCCTTGCATTACATACCCCTCTACCAAGACAGAAAATTACATTTTCACACTACCATTCCTATAGATTCATTTTATCCATCAAAAAAGAGAGAAGGAGAGGAAGCATGATGTACCTCGTTTACGTCGTTTGTCCAATTTTCTCCAATCCGTGAGCTCCAAACAATACTTGCAATGGACAACAAGAAACAAACGACGATCTCCTACTCTAATGTTGGGTATATGTGTTATATTCTTTGCATGTGTGTGTGTGTGTGTGGGCGCATCAGATACGACAACTGTGTCTGATGATCCCTACCACTAGAGCTCTACCATGTGCATCGGGCGCTTTCCTAAGGGGGTCCCAGGGGCAGGGGTAGGTATGCTCCCCCCTGATTATGCGCAGCGTTCAGGGCAGCACCCCGAAATTATTTTTTTGGGCGGTTTTTGCTATTTTTAGTGGTTTTTGCTATTTTTAGTGGATTTTGCTATTTTTGGCAGATTTGTAAATTAATCACGAATTAAGGGAATAGGGTTTTGGTATCTACAGAATACCTAAAAACATTGTATATATTGTATGGTGAATGGTGAAATTCGATATAATGAAAATAAGAAAGGTTTTCCCGGTAGAGGGTTTCCGGTATAAAATCTCTGTGTACTCTGTGTATGAGCCATTGATTAATTTTTGTCTTGCTTAAGAATCTATATGCATTGCTTTACTTCACAGGTTTAAAACTTACATCTAATGGATTAGACAAAATGAATCGATCTATGAAGATTAAGACAAACATAGACAAGCACATGTAAACACATACTTAAAGGAAATAGACCAAGTATATTAATGAGAACTTCAAAAGGAAACTTATAATATTCAGAGTATGTTGCAGAAGCCTCTCCAAGTCCTTCTCATCCAACCCTTGCTTGAAAGATCCATAATCAAAATAACAATTCTTTGCTTATTTCTCCTCCTTTTCACCATGGGAATGCCTTCATTTATAAGCTTTGAGAGCCTCAACTACCTTGGGTATATTTGGAATTAGTTGAGGATATGGCTCCAATAGTTGTGATATCTTCCTTAGATGCAACCCTAGAGTCATTTTCGAGACAAACTAACCCAATCCATCCATAATTGTCTTTAGAGGAAAGTGGGATTTCCTCCAAGATTGCCTCAACCAACTCAATGCTCCCTTAATATGGACAACAGAGCATTGCAACGCTTCCACTAAGATGGACGAGGAGCACTAGCACTCCCTATGTATGAGCGGGGGAGCGTTGATCTTCCAAAAATTCACCAAGATGAGTAACTCCCTAGTAAAAATACTTGTTCTGATTATCAGATCATAGGGCTTCTTCTTCTAACATGTTTTACGAGTTGTAGCAAGTGTTTTCATGGTGTCGTTCAAGATGTAACACTTGGGAAAAGTGAATGCGACACTTGCAACAATAAAAGTGTGATACTTACGACACTTGTGAAAATGAAAGTGCGACATTATCGAAGTGAGGAATTTTTATGTGTAACACTTGGGCAAAGAAAAAAAACGCAGGACTACCGCAAAACTTGTCACAAAAGTAATTGCAAAGTTAATCACATAGTTTTGAAGAAGTCTTGAGGTAAAATCTTAGGTTCTTTGGACAAGCCCTATGCAAGTAAATTGAAGATACTTGGAGGGCCATCCATGGCTAATGGTAGTGAAACCGAGAGGGATCCCAATACTAGCAAAATGAAGGATGAGATCGTTATCTTGGAAAGGACCATTGAGTAAATGATAGACACATCGTGCCAGCATGGTGAGACTATCGACCAAATGGAGATTGATATGGGAAAGATGAAGCATGGGTTTAACGAAGTCGTTTGAGAGTGTCAAGAAACTGTAGAAGTGATCATTGGCACCTTGAACAACAAAATTCAGGATAAACTCAAGGTAGTGAAGGATGCACTTGCCACAGTCACACAGAGGTTGAAGGACCAAGATGACACCATGACATTGTTGAAATGAGCTTTGGCTAATGGATAGAACTTTATTGTCACATCGATGAGGATCAAGATAAAGGAACTTGAGCCATATGACAGAACCTGTAGTGCTAATATGTTGGGCAACTTCTGTCAGGACATTGAGCAGTACTTGGACCCTGGATGCGCGGGGTCAAGGTTTGATTCGACTCCGTCTTAAAGAGATGAGCTGGTTCAAGCCCACTTCTTTCTGGTTCTAGTTCAACCCAGTTAATCGCTTCTGAGTCAACGGATGGATGAAACCACTGCCGGAGCAGTTAAATGAAATTTGGACAAACCCAAGGTGAACGTTGCAGCAATGTTGTTGATAGGAACCACTAAGCTATGATGGAGGAACTGAGTAGAAGACTTAGGAGCTAGGAGAACCATGGAGAAGATTGAAAACTGAGCAGAGATGAAGGCAACCTTAAAGACACAGTTTGGTCCAGGGAACCAATCATGGATCGCAAGGAAGTTGTTGGATCTCAAGTATGCTGGTAAAAGCCAGGCCTACATCAAGGAGTTCACAAAGCTCATGTTGGAGATCAAAGGCATTTCATAACAAGACATAATTTTCCACTTCATGAATGGTATGTTGCCAAGGGCGCAGAGTGAGCTACGATGATAGAACGTGTAGACACTTGCAGCAATAATCACCGCAGCAAACAAACTATTGGAATTTCTGAGTGAACCCCAATACAGGTCTTAGGAACAATCAGGATGCCCAATATGAGAAGAAACAACAAGGGAAGGGGAAGAAGGATAATGGAAAAACAAAGACATCCAAGAGAAACGAAGACAATGCCAAGCAAACAGATGCTGTGAAATAAAATAAGTTGATTTCGTGTTAGATTTGTGCCAAGGATCATTATGCAAAGAATTGTCCCTTGAAACATAAGTTGAATTCTTTAGAGAAGGCAGACAACCCATTTGTTGGAGTCTTGTAGGTCTTGAATGTTGTCATGGTGGGTGAATCCACAGAGATCCAAGAGCAAGATGAGACAAAACTTTGTTATATGTCGGTTGAACTCAATTGGAAGTTAGTGTTAGCCATGGTGGATAGTGGGGTGACTCATAACTTCTTGAGGGAAGACATGGTGTGAAGGCTTGGGTTTCATCCTGAACTGATGGAGTCGATGCATATGCAGAGAGAGTCGTTGGTGTGGCCAAGGACATCTCGTTGAATCTTGGTGACTAGTGTAGAAAGACAAGTTTCACCATTGTTCCTATGGACGATTTTGAAGTTGTGTTGGGACAGGAGTTCATGAGGACGTAAAAGGAAACACCTATTTCTCACATGAATAGTTTAGCCATTTTCTCAGGACAGACTCCATGTTTGATTCCTACCATAAGGAGGAAGGAAGGAGGTGCACAAATGTCTTCCTTGCAAATGGTTGTTGCAGACAACTAGAGTTGGAAACCTTATGGAGACAAACTTGGATGATGTGGGATGACAGTTGGACAATCTAATGTAGAGAATGAAAGGAATCTCATGTCAATGGAACAAAGGCTTGCCCATGTTGAAGAGATAGCTGGAGATCTAGCTAAGACAATGGATGGCTTTGGCAATTTATGTTTGAAAGTTGATGAGTGGTAGCGAAGATCAGAGGAAGTCACAAAGACGAAGATGTCAAAGCAGTTCATTTAACTGGAGCAGAAACCATTCATAGACCAAGAGGACATGAGGGAGACACAACAACCTTGGTGGAAGAGAACCAAGGAAGAGGTTGATTCCTCCTCTACTGAACTTAGACATGATGAATGGTTGTATGACCCTAAGCTAGAACAACTCATGGAGGAGTGTGCATGCAAGATCTGTTCGAGTGTACCACTGATTATGTAAATAACACAGAAGTACGGTGACTCTTCGTCAATTTCACTAGGATAGATTGGATATGATGGAGATGGCCCAACCATCCATTCCCCTTCACCTTTGAACTAGACTGTGGCACATTGGCTCACTGTCTCGATGGGAGGTAGTGAGGCCAATGGGGTGCCTTGGTGAAATTGTTAAGAATGCAATGGGTGACTTGACATATCGTAGGAAATGAAGAGTTGCGGATGTGACAAGTTTGCATATAGAAACAGATGTTTGAACATGAATATGTGAGTTATTGAGACAGAGGCACAATGATTGGACTAACCACCCAATCAACCAAATTCACAAGGGGATCCAATGCATAGAAGCATGGGAATATAGACCAAAGTGTGGAAGAAATAGGAAGTCAAAGAGAAACGACACTTCATAGACTCATGTAAATTCATAAGGGGAGTTTGCCTTAACGACAACGGTTGAGAAAGCAGCAATCGTTGAGTGGTGATGAGATCTAGATATGGGGTAGAGACACCATAGAGATCGATGGATGTTTCCATGAATGATGAACGATAACAAATTGGAGTGGGGGAGGATGTAAGGTCTCCCACGACACCCACTAAGCGTGCACACTCCTTGGGAAGATTCAGTGATGGAACGAATGAAGATCACAAGGAAGAAGTAATCAGTTGGGTGAAAGAAGATGTTTGGGTGTGAGCAGGAGAAACTTGGGCACACAATGGTGATGTGCGGCACCAAGGGCACACACCTTACATGTCTTAGAACAATTCATGGAGACTTGGGTTGTGTTTTGGCAAGGTCGAGGTAACTTCCGAGCATGCCCAAGGAGTTATCACAAAAATTGCAAGTTGGGCAAATTCCGATCCAAACCATAATATGGCGACAACTAGAAGAATATCTACCCATTCTCACCTCAGATAGGTACTCCCATCACTTTAGAGGTGAAGTGATCACCTCAAGGGGGGAATCTCAGGTGACCTTAGGGGGGAAATGAGATGGAAAGTGATACTTATGAATGGATTCCCCTATAGGTCAAGTTTGTTAAATGGAAAGTAGCTTGGAAAATAGTCTCTAAATTGGTTAATAGTTTCCAAGGAAATTGAGTACCTGTAGAAGATGATTGTACCTGCCTGAGACACAAGAGAAACCAAGTATACAAGTTATATGTTAAGTGGAAAAGCAAGTTAATCTTGGTGTCCCTATTTTCAGCAATCAACAAAGAAATGATTATTAGAGATCCTAAACAAAATGTTGAAAGTGTAACAAATGGTGCAAGAGATAAGCTAGTAAACACAAGTACAACTCAAGTAATAAAGCATAGACTTTAGCATGAATGTAAGGTTGTTATAGACAAAGTATTGCAGAGATATCTTTGCAGTCTTATGGCTGTAGCAAACAAGTTGTTAGAGTAGAAAAATCAGCCACCAAAACTTGCAAAAAATCCACCCAAAAGATGTGCTAGGACTAGTAGATTATGTTGGCAAATTCTTAGCAAATTTTGACAGTTGATAAGAGAGTAAAATCAAAAGTTATGATGAATTTTCTGCAGCCCTAATGGTTGTATATTAAATTTGTAACAACACTAAGACTTTATTGGCCAAAAGAGACGCCTTAGTGGCTTAGAGACATGTATAACATATAGGTTAAATTCCACTTAAGACAATTTCAATATCTCAACTTTTCATAATTACCAATGCAATAATTTACTCCAATGTATGAAGGCTAGTGCCTTTGTATTGGGAAAATGGAGCCTCTTGATTAAACAAGTTGGATGAGTTACTTACTGATCCGGGATCTTTTCATTGATGACATTTACATGAATTGCATTAAGAGCATAAATAAAAGCTTACGTGCAACATGATTAAAGAACACATAATCATGAAGAAAAGATGAGAAGAAGAGAAAGATCACAAGACATGATAACGGAATTCATCCCAACAACGGACTAAGTCTCCGGGGCCGCTTCGAAGTGGAGAGGATTTTAAATTATCTCGGAAAAAATTGGCATAAGATACATGGTTATACCTCAAGTTTGAAAAATGGTCTTCTGATACGCTGCTCAAATGCAAAATCTGACTGCACCAGTGGATTCTTGGTGAGAAGTAGTGCAAAAACGACTATCAAATCGTCTTAATCAGACATTTATTGGATCATGTTGTCATTGATGTCAATGGTTTGATTGATTGATGTCAAGTGATTGATTGATGTCAAAGGATTGATTGATTGATGATTGATGTAATATAATATGTATTGTCCTTGATGAGAATGCATAGATGAAGATGGATCAATGAGTTGTCATTGATACATG
>JASDQU010309649.1:14539-27898 GCA_032191745.1 Picea mariana
TTCATGAATGGTCTGCAACCAAGGGCACAGAGTGAGCTGCGATGATAGAACGTGTAGAGACTTGCAGCAACAACCACCGCAGCAAACAAACTATTGGACTTTCAGAGTGAACCCTAATACAGATCTTAGGAACAATTAGGATGCCCAATATGAGAAGAAACAACAAGGGAAGGGGAAGAAGAAGGATAAGGGAAAAACAAAGACATTCAAGAGAAATGAAGACAATGCCAAGCAAATGGACGCAGTGAAATAAAATAAGTCGATTTCATGTTAGATTTGTGCCAAGGAGCACTATGCAAAGAATTGTCCCTTGAAACATAAGTTGAATTCTTTAGAGAAGGCAGACAACCCATTTGTTGGAGTCTTGTAGATTTTGAATGTTTTCATGGTGGGTGAATCCATGGAGATCCAAGAGCAAGATGAGACAAAACTTTTTATATGTCAGTTGAACTCAATGGGAAGTCAGTGTTAGCCATGGTGGATAGCGGGGTGACTCATAACTTCTTGAGGGAAGACATGGTGTGAAGGCTTGGGTTGCATCCTGAACCGATGCAGTCAATGCAGATGTAGAGAGAGTCGTTGGTGTGGCCAAGGACATCTCGTTGAATCTTGGTGACTAGTGTAGAAAGACAAGTTTCACCATTATTCCTATGGAAAATTTTGAAGTTGTGTTGGGACAGGAGTTCATGAGGACGTAAAAAGAAACACCTATTCCTCACATGAATAGTTTAGCCATTTTCTCAGGACAGGCTCCATGTTTGATTCCTACCATAAGGAGGAAGGAAGGAGGTGCACAAATGTCTTCCTTGTAAATGGTTGTTGCAGACAACTAGAGTTGGAAACCTTATGGAGACAAACTTGGATGATGTGGGATGACATTTGGACAGTCTAATGTAGAGAATGAAAGGAATCTCATGTCAATGGAACAAAGGCTTTCCCATGTTGAAGAGATAGTTGGTGATCTAGCTAAGACAATGGATGGCTTCGTCAATTTATGTTTGAAAGTTGATGAGTGGTAGCAAAGATCAGAGGAAGTCACAAAGACGAAGATGTCAGAGCAGTTCATTGAACAGAAGCAGAAACCATTCATAGACCAAGAGGACATGAGGGAGACACAACAACCTTGGTGGAAGAGAACCAAGGAAGAGGTTTATTCCTCCTCTACTGAACTTAGACATGATGAATGGTTGTATGACCCTAAACTAGAACAACTCATGGAGGAGTGTGCATGCAAGATCTGTTCGAGTGTACCACTAATTATGTAAATAACACAGAAGTACAGTGACTCTTCATCAATTGCACTAGGATATATTGGAGATGATCGAGATGGCCCAACCATCCATTCCCCTTCACCTTCGAACTAGACTGTGGCATGTTGGCTCACTGTCTTGGTGGGAGGTAGTGAGGCCAATGGGGTGCCTTGGTGAAACTGTTAAGAATGCAATGGGTGACTTGACATATCGTAGGAAATGAAGAGTTGCGGATGTGACGAGTTTTCAAATAGAAACAGATGTTTGAACATGAATATTTGAGTTATTGAGACAGAGGCACGATGATTGGACTAACCAACCAATCAACCAAATTCACAAGGGGATCCAATGCATAGAAGCATAGGAATATAGACCAAAGTGTGGAAGAAATAGGAAGTCAAAGAGAAACGACACTTCATAGACTCGTGTAACTTCATAAGGGGAGTTTTCCTTAACAACAATGGTTGAGGAAGCAGCAATCGTTGAGTGGTGATGAGATCTAGATATGGGGTAGAGACACCATAGAGATCGACGGATGTTTCCATGAACGATAACAAATTGGAGTGGGGGAGGATGTAAGGTATCCCATGACACCCACTAAGCATGCACACTCCTTGGGAATATTCAGTGATGGAACGAATGAAGAGCACAAGGAAGAAGTAATCAGTTGGGTGAAAGAAGATGTTTGGATGTGAGCAGGAGATACTTGGGAAAACGATGGTGATGTGTGGCACCAAGGGCACACACCTTACCTGTCTTAGAACGATTCATGGAGACTTGGGTTGTGTTTTGGCAAGGTCAGGGTAACTTGCAAGCATGCCCAAGGAGTTATCGCAAAAATTGCAGGTTGGGCAAATCCCAATCCAAACCATAATATGGCGACAACTAGGAGAATACCTACCCATTCTCACCTCAGATAGGTACTCCCATCACTTTAGATGTGAAGTGATCACCTCAAGGGGGGAATATTGGGTGACCTTAGGGGGAAAATGAGATGGAAAGTGATACTTATGAATGGATGCCCCTATAGGTCAAGTTTGTTAAATGGAAAGTAGCTTGGAAAATAGTCTCAAAATTGGTTAATAGTTTCCAAGGAAATTGAGTACCTACAGAAGATGATTGTACCTGCCCGAGACACAAGAGAAACTAAGTATACAAGCTATATGTTAAGTGGAAAATCAAGTTAATCTTGGTGTCCCTATTTTCAACAATCAACAAAGAAATGATTATTAGAGATCCTAAACAAAATGTTGAAAGTGTAATAAACGGTGCAAGAGATAAGCTAGTAAACACAAGTACAACTCAAGTAATAAAGCATAGACTTTAGCATGAATGTAAGGTTGTTATAGACAAAGTATTGTAGATATATCTTTGCAGCCTTATGGCTGTAGCAAACAAGTTGTTAGAGCAGAAAAATCAGCCACCAAAACTTGCAAAAACTCCACCCAAAAGATGTGTTAGGACTAGTAGATTATGTTGGCAAATTCTTAGCAAATTTTGATAGTTGATAAGAGAGTAAAATCAAAAGTTATGATGAATTTTTTGTAGCCCTAATGGTTGTATATTAAATTTGTAACAACACTAAGACTTTCTTGGCCAAAAGAGACGCCTTAGTGGCTTAGAGACATGTATAACATATAGGTTAAATTCCACTTAAGACAATTTCAATATCTCCACTTTTCATAATTACCAATGCAATAATTTGTTTCTCCAATGTATGAAGGCTAGTGCCTTTGTATTGGGAAAATGGAACCTCTTGATTAAACAAGTTGGATGAGTTACTTCCTGATCCAAAATCTTTTCATTGATGACATTTACATGAATTGCATTAAGAGCATAAATAAAATCTTATGTGCAACATGATTAAAGAACACATAATCATGAAGAAAAGATGAGAAGAAGAGAAAGATCACAAGACATTATAACGGAGTTCATCCCAACAACGGACTAAGTCTCCGAGGCCTCTTCAAAGTGGAGAGGATTTTATATTATCTCGGAAAAAATTGGCATAAGATACATGGTTATACCTCAAGTTTGAAAAATTGTCTTCTGATCCGCAGCTCAGATGCAAAATCTGACTACACCAATGGATTCATGGTGAGAAGTAGTGCAAAAATGACTGTCATATTGTCTTGATTAGACATTGTCACCTCCAGGCCCTGTTGGGCTCTCTACCATGAAATTCATGCCACTGCAATCCGTACAACACCTGCAATAATGACTCATGCATAGAAAATCATGCCCCGTACTTGGGTAGGCATGGACCCCGAAATCGGCAATAAACTGGGTTTAAAATGAAAATTTATGGGCGGATATACCAAGCCCGTCATTGGATCCATTGGCAATTACATGTAATTAAAGGCATATGGTTGGGGGAGATCTGGGGGTCAAACCCCAACGACCTCCCCAATTTAACATTTGTTTTGTTATTGTTATAACAACTATTGTAAATATGGTTAAACAACCATATCATATCACCCATCAGATATATATTTGTTTCCCATTGTAACTCTGCACCAACAATTCGATAAGATCCATGCACGGAACCTTGGGGGTAAGCCTGCATTAAATTTCTAACTGTCGGATTACGAGTCGTCGACCGGTCTGGTCATCGAATTCGGTGCCAGCCGGCCCGACGACCGTTATTATTATTTTTTTTTTTAATTTGGTTCCTATCCCTCACTGGGCGTTTTCAGGGTGCCACGTGGTGCCCTACCATTTGTTGCATTTTCCGAATCAGCTGGTTACATAGGCGTAAGTTGTCCTATTGTAAGGAGGCCACATGGCGGCCTCTGGGGTGGTGCCACGTGGCACTCATCAATTAGCCTAAGTGCCCACCAAAAATGTCAAATCAGCATGCCACATGGCAGCCTCTCATGCTACCACATCAACATGTTGACATCAACATGATGTCATCTATGCACAATCGGTGGTTGATGTCACCCTGTTGACTTTGATATATTGACCAAAACTTTGACCATCCATAACTTTTCCATACAAACTATGTTTGAGGTGTCATTTGTGTCAATGGAAAGATCTTGATAAGCTCTTCGACTTGGTGCCGTTTTTGCTGAGATTTAAAGACTTTGAACTTTTTCTCTTTTAGATCCTCCTTAACCATTCCTCCCCACTAAGAAGCTTTTGGGCCTCCAAAAGCCTCATCAGTCAACATGCAGGTGAGGGAATTTCTCCCTCACTTTCTCTTTCTTGAACCATCGTTATTTACTTGGATGTGTACCCTTAAGGCCCACTCGAAGATATTCAACATCACCCTTGCATGAAGTCCTCATCCTTCTGTCCAAGATGATATCCTCCTTTAACTCGTCCAAGTGATAAGGAGCAAACTCGTCCACTAAAGGTACCAAAAGACTCTCCCTCTGATCCATGATCATTGGAGGCTCATAAATTTTTAGGTTCTCTACGTTTACAACTGAGTATATATGCATGTACGATGGTAGATCGAGGTGAAAGGAATTTGTGCCAATTTTATCCAAGATGGTGAAGGGTCCATATCTAATGGGCTTGAGCTTCTTGCCTTCTCCCTTAAACCTATACTTGTTGATGTGGAGCCACACTTTATCTCCCACTTGAAACCAATGATCAACTTTGTGCTTGTCATGGTGAGTTTTGTACTGTGCTTGACTCTTTTCCAACTGTTCTCGGATTGTTTGGTGTACCTGTTGGATCCTCTGAATGATCTTATAGGCTCTGTCTTCATCTATTTGTTCACTTGAGTTGACATTTTTACCAAAAGTAAATTCAAAAGGAGCCTTAGGTAAATACCTAAAACATGTCTAAAATGGTGACCTCTGCGTGGAAGAGTGCAAGGCTCAGTTGTATGCATGTTGCACATACGGTATTTGGTCATCCCACAACATGGGATGTTTGTTGTAGTAGCCACAAAGCAAATGAACCATTGTTCTGTTGACTACCTTTGTATGTCCATCGGTCTGTGAATGGAAAGCAGTACTCCTCTTAAGCTCGGTGTCCATCATTCTCCATAAGCTTGTCCAAAACTCTCTAAGGAATTGAGTGTCTCAATCCAAGATAATGGATGTGGGCAGTCCAAATTGGACCCATACATGCTGGAAGAAAATATGAGCAGTTTTTTGAACAATGATCTGCTTCTTACATGGCATCAAGACACAC
Source organism: Picea mariana (assembly GCA_032191745.1). Lineage (NCBI taxonomy): Eukaryota > Viridiplantae > Streptophyta > Pinopsida > Pinales > Pinaceae > Picea > Picea mariana. The sequence continues at coordinate 19,939 of JASDQU010309649.1, forward strand.
ATATTTCTAAACCTATCCACTACTACATACAAGTAGTCATGACCCCTTTTTGACATAGGCAACCACCCTACAAAATCCATAGAAAAACTCTCCCAAGGATGACAAGGAACAGAAAGTGGTGTGTGCATCCCCAATTTTCTATTAGTGGGCTTACAAGTTGAGCACAACATGCACCCCTTTACATATTTGGTTACAAAATATTTCATGCTAGTAGCAAAACCTATGCAAATTTTCCATAGTTTTACCTACCCCAAAATGCCCAGCTACAAGGGAAGTGTGTGCTTCAATGATTGCATGCACTCTTTCATTAGTTGGAATACAAAGTTTGCCCATATGGTAGAGTAGTTTAGCCAACAAATAAAAATTATCCACCTATGAACCACAGGTTAGCCTCTCATATGCCTCCATGAAATCTTCATCATTGGCATATTTTTCAATATAACTATCATGAGATAAAGAAGCATTTTTCAAAACAACGAATGTAGAAATAGGAGGTCTAAAAAGCATATCCACAACTTTGTTGCGTGTACCCTTCTTGTGTTTGATAACTAGCGGAGACTATTGTAGGAATCCCATCCACTTGTAGTATCTTCATTGTTGTAGCTTGGTCTATGACTGGAGGTACTACAAGGGTTGATGATCAGTGTGTATGATCGTTTCCTTTCCCATCAAGTAGTGTTTCCATTTCTTCACGCTTTGTACCAATGAATACGATTCTTTGTCATATGTAGGATAATTACAAACAACCTTAGAAAAAGTTTCATAATGAAAACAAATGGGCTTATGTTGTTGCATCAATACTGCTCCCATGGCATAGTCACTGGCATCAGTCTCGATTTCAAATGGTTGTTGTAGGTCAGGTAGTGCTAGCACTAGTGCGATGATGATTTTTCTCTTCAAAGTGTCGAAGTCTTTATGTTGTCTTCCTCCCCACTAAAAGGCTTGTTTCGCACTGGTTAAGGCATGCAAAGGAGATGAAATGTAGGAGAAGTTTGCAATCAACTTTCTCCAGTACTGAACTAGCCCTAAGAAACTTCTAACCTCTCTAGTTGATGTTGGCTTAGGCCAATTTACAATGACTTCAACTTTGGAGGGATCTATCTTTAATTGACCACCTCGTACAATATGACCCAAGTAAACTAATGAGGTCTTGCCAAAGTCACACTTTGACAATTTTACATACAACTTTTCTTTTTTAAGGACTTCCAATACTCTCTTTCCATGCATTACATGTTCATTCCAAGTCCTACTAAATACAAGAATGTCATCCAAGTATACAATCAAAAAGTCATCAATGAAAGGCCTAAAAATATCATTCATGACTCGCATGTTGGAGCATTACAAAGCACAAATGGCATCACAAACCATTCAAAAAGACCTTATTTTTTTTTGAAGGTAGTCTTCCACATGTCGCCTTCTGCAATTCTGACCTAGTGGTAACTGCTCCTCAAATCCAACTTGGTGAAGTACACTACATTCTTCAACTGATCCAACAAGTCATCTATCTGAGGCAAGTTGGGGTAGTGGTTCTTCACTCTGATCTTGTTGAGGGCCCGATAATCAATGCACATTCACAATGTTCCATCCTTCTTTGGCACCAACGCGATCGAAAAACCACAAGGAGACGAGCTAGGTTGGATGACCCATTGCTCCAGTAAGTCCTGCACCTGCTTCTTGATTTCTGCCATTTCCACATCTGACATCATGTACATGCCCACATTTGGAAGAGGGAAATCTTGTTGAAAATGTATTTCATGCTGAATCTACCTCTTGGGAGGCAATCCACCTGGTTTCTGAAAGATTTCATCATAGTTAGATATAACATCAATCATTTCATCTCTGTGAGAGGTATCACATCCTTGGAAAGCATCAAATGTCTTATCATATTTTGCTCTTGCAACCATGAGTACATATTTCTTACTAGTGTTTATGAGTCTTTTCACTTGTCCTACACTAACAAGGGTTGTATTTACTTTCATATTGTGGGCTCTTACAATGTGTTCTACTCCATCCTTTGCGAGATCGTATTTGTTCTCATTTATGAAGAAGATTGCATTTGTATCATAAAGGTATGGGCTCCCCAGAACTATGCCACATAAATCAAGTGGGACAACATCTAAATCAACCTTATCTACTAACTTTGACGCAATGGAAAATCTAATCCTACACCACTTGGTGACATTTAGTTTTGCATTGTCAGTTACCCAACTAAGAGGGTAAGGTTTAGGATGAGATTTTGTTTCTAAGCCCAACTTTTTAACAATAGTTTATAATATTAAATGCACTTGAGAACCCAAATCAAATAGAGTGTCAATCTTTGTGTGTTTAGATACAAATCTAATATGAAATATTTCACTTCTTCTTCTTCCATGATCATGAGATGTACTTGTGGAACTTGAACCAGAATGAAATGAACTTTTACCTTGTACTCCAACGGTTGTAATCCTAATTTCGTCACTTGAATCAAAACCAAGATCTTGTTGCGTTGTTGCAACCATTTTCGACTTCCCTTTGCCACTAAATCTCTTTGGATTCATATCTGGATGTAGCTTCCAGCAGTGCTCGTCGTCATGCCCATATTTCTTGCAATGTGTGCAAGAGGGCTTTCCTTACTCTTTCTTTGTTGTCATTGTCTTCTTGTCCTTTCGTTTCCCTTTGAACTTGTTTCTCTGGAACTTGGAAAATTTCTTTGGGTGGTCTTCCTGTACATTCTTTCCTTTGCTTTCAAGGTGAGTTGCTTGCACACACACCTCGTCTAATTTTGTGGGATTAAACAATAATAATGTATGTCGAATGTAATGTAACTGTGAAGTGCACCAATATACTCAATCAAAATTTCATGAGAATCTAAAGGAATATTTAATGCAAGTGCTTGTTTTCTAAATTCCTACGTGAAACTTTGAACATTCTGACCTTTACCCTATCTTAAATTTTGTCATTCCATCATGGCTTTTTGAACATAACCCAATGGATAAAATTTATTTTTCAACGCAGATGTAAATTCAGACCATGAAGAAAGGATTTTCCCATTATGTTTGCTACCTTTCTGAAGATTACTCTCCCACCATACAAGGGTTGTGCCTTCCAACTGAAGAGAATCCAACTGGATATTTGCCTCTTCCTCTTCGATATGTTGTACATGGCAATAAACTTCGATTTGTCTAATCCAATTATTAAGCTTTTATGCATTAGCTTCTCCATTAAACATGGGAAAATTAAATTTCACATCTAGTTTCAACAATGGATTTTTAGAAGTACTTGGATGAAAACTAGAATGATGAGAATGAGAGGAGGAGGAAGAAGAGCTTGAAATTGAAGATGGTGATGGAGGCTCAGAAGGATATCCTCCAATTCCATGGTTCAGTGAAGCATTATCCTCTTATTTGGTTTTCTTATTCTTCTCCTTTTTTGCCACTCTCTCTTCATAATCTTCATAGAATTTCTCTACCATGTCTGACATCCGGTATAAGATCTTGTGAAATTTTTTCTCATGCTTGACACGTCTCTCTTCATCCTCCATTTTCCTTCTTCTAGCTGCACGACTAATCTCTAGGTTGAAATTCTTAAGTTTTCCATCAGTTTCTTTGAGCTTGGCCCTGGTAAGCATTCACACTTGCAATTCAAGTCAAAGAAGATTGCTCTAATACCAACATGATCCAGGATCTTTTCATCAATCACATTTACAAGAATTGCATTAAGAGCATAAATAAAATCTTATGTGCAACATGATTAAAGAAGACATAATCACAGAAAAAAGATGAGAAGAAGAGAAACAACACAAGACATGATAACAAAGTTCATCCCAATAATGGACTATGTCTCCAAGCCCGATTTGAAGTCGAGAGGATTTTATATTATCTCAGCAAAAATTGGCATAAAATACATGGCTATACCTCAATTTTGAAAAATTCCCTTCAGATCCGCTGCTCGGATGTAAAATCCGATTGCACCAGTGGATTCGTGGTTATAAGTAGTGCAAAAATGACGATCAAATCGTCTCAATATGACACTGTCACCTCCAAGCCCTGCTGATATATCTGCCTTGAAATTTGTGCCACTACAGTCTGTACAACACCTACAATAATGACTCCTGCATAGAAAATCATGCCCTATACTTGGTTGGGTGCAGACCCTGAAGTCGACAAGAAACTGGGTTTAAAATGTAAATTTCTAGGTGGATATACCAAGTGCGTCGTTGGATCCATTGACAATTGGATGTAACAAAAATCATATGGTTGGGGGAGATCTGGGGGTCAAACCCCACGGACCTCCCCAATCTAACGTTTGTTTTGTTATTGTTATAACAACTATTGTACATATGGTTAAACAACCATATAATATCACTCGTCGAATATGTATTTGTTTCCCATTGTAACTTTGCGCCAACAATTAGATAAGATCTATGCATGGAACCTCAGGGGTAAGCCTTCATTAAATGTCTAATCACTAGATTACGGGTCATCAGCGAGTTCGGTTGTCAGTTTCATCATCGACCAACCCGATGACCATTATTATATTTTTTTTGAAATTTGGTTCCCATCCCTCATAGGGCATTTTCGAGGTGCCACGTGGTGCCCAGTGATTGTACCACATGGCACTCTACCATTTTCTACATTTTCCCAATTAGTTGGTTACATAGGCACCAGTTCTTCTGTTGTAAGGACGCCATGTGGTAGCCTCTGGGTGGTGCCACGTGGCATCACCTAGGGGTGACACGTGTCACTCGTCAATTGGCCCAAGTGGCTACAAAAAATGAAAAAACATGCCACATGGTAGCCTATCGTGCTACCACATTAGAATGTTGACATCATCCTTGTGCAATGAGCTGTCGGCTTCATTTGTATGGATGTTGATGTCACCCTGTTGACTTTGACTAGTTGACTGAAACTTTGACAGTCCATAACTTTTCCATACAAACTCCATTTGAGGTGTCGTTTGCGCTGTTGGAAAGCTCTCGATGAGCTCTTCGACTTGGTCCCATTCTTGCTAAGACTTGAGGACTTTGAATATTTACCCTTTTAGATCCTCCTAGATCACTTCCTTGAGGTTGTAATCCCTTGAGGGTGTAAACCCTTTTACCCTTCCTAGTATCCTTTGCACAATGGATTATTCCAAACAATTATAACGGACTTGGAAGGGTTGTATTCCCTTATACTCCTTAAGGGATCATCACATTAACCTTGCAACCAATAAAATGGAGCAATGAACATGAAATCCTTACCTAGTTGAAGCATTGACAAGATGAAACCATAATTTGCCAAGGAAAATCCACCATAAAGCAAGAACAACTCTCCAAGAGAGCTAACACATCATCCATCCATCCAATAACATAAGAAATACCATCACAAGATAATGTAACCAAGAGAGATAGAGATAAATGTCCAAGTAAGGGGCAAATTTCAGCCAATGTAGTCTTCTCACAATGGGAGAGCTATGATCAAATGAGATAGGAATGATGTCTATTTATACAAAAACCTCTAACAAGAGTTTGTCCACAGAACTTAGGGTAAACCCCAAAGTAAAGGGACGACAACCCTTACTTTGCCCCTTTACAAGCTAAATTCAAATTTAAATTTAAAAAATGCACAATAGAAACCCTAAAGTGACGCTATCCCTCTAGAGGGTGACGTCTTGGCACTTTCAGTAAGTCATAGAAGGAGAAAAAGGTAATCGTTGGGCCCTCTAAGGCCTCCTTCTCATGTGTTAGGGTTTCTTCCTTAAATCAAGTATTTTCCATAAAAACATGCCAAGTGTCCCTTCACCACCAAGATCATAGCCCTAGGGTAACGTGAAGTCCTTAAAGGCGACATTTTGGTTCCCAAAGGCAAGTAGTTTGGATTGTAGGGGTTGGGTGAGATCCTCTAAGGTGTCTCTTAGACCTCCAAATGCATGTCATCATAATTTAGTATGTGGGCCCTGGTATCCAACCTGTGGGAATCAAGCCCCAAGGAAGCCCAAGCTAGGCTTGCTCTTCCAAAATTGTCGACCAACTAGCTCCTACAAAGACAATGAATATGCGCCCAAGGATCTCAAGTCAAATGCATCATGATGAGTAAATAAAATCAATAAAATATCCATATAAGGATGTACATCCAAAACACCACATCAAAATAAACAAGTGCTCAAAGACCTTATGTGATTTTCCCAATTTAGGTATGGGAGGGTTGACAAAGCAACCTATTAGGTGAATCGTACCTCAATTTTAGGAGTGTTTCCCAAGCATACCTTTCTCTAAGTCATGTGGATGAAGTGACATGGATGGGCGCAAGACTCTTGGGCATGGGGTTCATGACATACAAGGGATTGTAGTGTCTCATTTATGGGTTCCTTTGTAGAGGGTGTGTCACACCTTTTTTTACAATTCAACGTTTTTCCAAGCCCATTTATTTCCTTTTATTCTTTTAAGATGTTTCCAGGTTGAAGCCAAGGTGGGGCTTCTACCTAAGCATGAAAAATAGTGCCCACCTTGACTCTACCCTTGTCACATCATGCTTCCCCAAGTTGAAACCATGTCTGGGGCTTCTACCTAAGCATGAAAAATAGTTCACACACATAGTCCACCTTGGTTGGCATTTTGTATTAGTCATTTTTCATGAGTCCCATCAGTTTCTTATGGGAGACATTTCATTGTCCTCGGGATCCCTAGGAGAGCATCTAGAAGGTTTATGATTAGATTTTATCTTTTTCCAGCTACAAGCCTTTGGGCCTTCATCCCCTTCTTCCCATGAAATGAGGGACAACCCCTTCTTGGGTCAGTACACCGGAAAATCCCAAAAGGTAAGGAGATGAGGGGGTGAAGTGTGGAAAGTGACAAGTATGGTCAAGAATGGCACGATGACTCGTCAAAAGGACCTCCCAGTAGTAGACCTATCCCTAAGAGTGACCCACTTAATAGGGCACAATATCAACCACCAAAGTGAAACAGGGCAAAGAGTATATTGTCAAANAAAGCAAATGTTACATATTCCAAAGCAGTAATAGATGCAACAAACTCAAATGCCTGAAATATTCAAACGACACTCACCATGATACCTGGCTTGTACCTCATGGAGCGAGACACAATGTCTTTCGGAAGCCAGCTGGTGTGGTGGATACCTTCATGATGAAGTTGAGATCTGTGGTGGTGAAGCGGGCCTCTATCTATGCAAGTGGACATTGTTGGTCAAGTTGTCTCTCAGTACTCCATGTCTACAACATTAGGGCCTCGAGACATCATCTCCTTAGTTATCCCTAGGAGTTGGGGATAATATCTGGCTCCTACTTGGGGACATGTACTCGACGTAGAGTGCATGAGAACCGCAACATCTCCTTGTGGACCTGTGCTTCCACTGAAACATAAAAATGTAAAATCTAGGGTGGTTCTATCACCCTTCACCCATATATATCAAAAGCCAAAAATGACAACCTATCTAGAAAAAGATAATTTTGCATTTTTTCATAAATCTAAACTAAAAATGAAATCAGTATGCAAGTAGAAAAAAATGAAATATGAAATGCAGTTAAACTATCATGAGCAATCATTATGTAAATGCAAGAAATCAAAATGACCTACCTACTTACCTGGGGCCCTGAAGATCAGGTCCTAAAATGTGAGGTGAAGTCGTACAACTAGTGCAACCACATGTTCATCATTTCATCAAGGTATCTCCCCTTGTGCTTAATCATGTGAAACAACAAATATAAGTCCATCGCATAATAATCATGAGTATAAATACACATATAATCAGTTATGAAATGAAACTCATGGAGATGGGTGGGAGGGAGGAAATCTTCCTGGAAAGAGAAACCACCAGCCTGATCGTCCCAAAAACAAGCTCGATCAATCCATCTCTGAAGAAGGCTACCATATGTAGACGATGGCTCATAGTCATCCCCATTAGCATGATCATTTATTCCTGGAGACTGAGAAGACATGAGAGATCCCAAGAATATCCCATCATTTCCTTGAGAAGAAGAAATG
>JASDQU010309649.1:27918-45731 GCA_032191745.1 Picea mariana
CAAAACTAGTCATGGTTTAGACAAGCAGTTGATGAGTTGGCACATACATGAGGTGTGTAGTTGATTATGTTGATACATATTGATGAGTCATTGTTGATGAGTAGTTGACACATGATTGGTATATACTTGGTACATGGTTGGATGCACTTGTTTATGGTACAGGTTGATTACAGGTTGTTTGGCATAGGTTGGTTCATGGTTGATGCTCTTGTTTATGGTACAGATTGATATTTGTTGAGGATTGTTGCCTCATCTCAGTTGGTGCTGAGAATGTAATTTGAGTCTTGCATATAGAGTTGGTGCTCTTGTAGAGTTGTACTCTATTCAGTTGTTGCTGAAAAACCCCCGAATTGAAGTCCATAATAAAAAGAAAAAATGTACATACATCTTGGGTTCCTTGTGTTCCTTGTGGAGATGATTTGTTGATGACATATTGCTGATATGTATTCACATCTAACTGATTATTAATGACAGAAATGAGTAATGAGTAAATGTAGAATGCTAACTAATGAGTTTTGTGTAAGAGGGAAGTTTTGGGAAAAAGATCCCCACACTCATTCACCCCCCCCCCGCTCTAAGTGTGGTAGGTGTGTCCAACAACATTGTCACCTCCAGGCCCTGTTGGGATCTCTACCACGGAATTCATGCCACTGCAATCCATACAACACCTGCAATAATGACTCATGCATATAAAATCATGCCATGTACCTGGCTAGGCATGGACCCTGAACTCGGCAATAAACTGGGTTTAAAATGAAAATTTATGGGCAGATATACCAAGCCCGTCATCAAATCTATTGGCAATTACATGTAATTAAAAGCATATGGTTGGGGGAGATCTGGGGGTCAAACCCCAACGACCTCCCCAATTTAACATTTGTTTTGTTATTGTTATAACAACTATTGTAAATATGGTTAAACAACCATATCATATCACCCATCGGATATATATTTGCTTCCCATTGTAACTCTGCACCAACCATTCGATAAGATCCATGCATGGAACCTCGGGGGTAAGCCTGCATTAAATGTCTAACCGTTGGATTATGAGTCGTCGACCGGTCTGGTCGCCGAATTCAGTTCCAGCCGGCCCGACGACCATTATTATTATTTTTTTAAAATTTGGTTCCTAGCCCTCCTTGGGCGTTTTCAGGGTGCCATGTGGTGCCCTACCATTTGTTGCATTTTCTGAGTCCGCTAGTTACATAGGCGTAAGTTGTCCTATTGTAAGGAGGCCACGTGGCGGCCTCTGGGGTGGTGCCACGTGGCCTCGTCAATTAGCCTAAGTGGCCACCAAAAATGTCAAATCAGCATGCCACATGGCAGCCTCTAGCACTATCACATCAACATGTTGACATCAGCATGATGTCATCTCTGCACATTCGGTGGTTGATGTTACCCTGTTGACTTTGATCTGTTGACCAAAACTTTGACCATCCATAACTTTTCCATACAAACTCTGTTTGAGGTGTCATTTGTGTCAATGGAAAGCTCTCGATAAGCTCTTCGACTTAGTGCCATTTTTGTTGAGATTTGAGGACTTTGAACTTTTTCCCTTTTAGATCCTCCTGAATCATTCCTCCCCACTAAGAAGCTTTTGGGCCTCCAAAAGCCTCATCAGTCAACATGCAGGTGAGGGAATTTCTCCCTCATTTTCTCTTTCTCAAACCACCATTATTTACTTGGATGTGTACCCTTAAGGCCCACTCGAAGATATTCAACGTCACCCTTGCGTGAAGTCCTCGTTCTTCTGTCCAGGATGATATCTTCCTTTAACTCATCCAAGTACTAAGGAGCAAACTCCTCCACTAAAGGTACCGAAACACTCTCCCTCTGATCCATGATCATTGGAGGCTCATAATTTTTTAGGTTCTCTACGTTTACAACTGAGTATATCTGCATGTACGATGGTAGATCGAGGTGAAAGGAATTTGTGCCAATTTTCTCCAAGATGGTGAAGGGTACATATCTGATGGGCTTGAGCTTCTTGCCTTCTCCCTTCGACCTATACTTGTTGATGTGGAGCCACACTTGATCTCCCACTTGAAACTAATGATCAACTTTGTGCTTGTCATGGTGAGCTTTGTACTGTGCTTGACTCTTTTCCAACTGTTCCCATATTGTTTGGTGTACCTGCTGGATTCCTTAAATGATCTTATAGGATCTGTATTCATCTGTTTGTTCACTTGAGTTGACATTTTTACCAAAAGTAAATTCAAAGGGAGCCTTAGGTAAATACCCAAAATATGTCTCAAATGGTGACCTCTGCGTGGAAGAGTGCAAGGCTCAGTTGCATGCATGTTGCACATATGGTATTTGGTCATCCCACAACTTGGGATGTTTGTTGTAGTAGCCACGAAGCAAATGAGCCATTGTTTTGTTGACTACCTTTGTATGTTCATCGGTCTGTGAATGGGAAGCAGTACTCCTCTTAAGCTCGGTGTCCATCATTCTCCACAAGCTTGTCCAAAACTCTCCAAGGAATCGAGTGTCTCGATCCGAGATAATGGATGTGGGCAATCCAAATTGGACCCATACATGTTGCAAGAAAATATGAGCATTTTTCTGAACAATGATATGCTTCTTACATGGCATCAAGACACACATCTTTCTAAACCTATCCACTACTACATACAAGTAGTCATGACCCCTTTTTGACATAGGCAACCACCCTACAAAATCCATAGAAATACTCTCCCAAGGATGAGAAGGAACAGAAAGTGGTGTGTACATCCCCAATTTTCTATTAGTGGGCTTACAAGTTGAGCACAACATGCACCCCTTTACATATTTGGTTACAAAATATTTCATTCAAGGTCAGTAGCAAAACCTCTGCAAATGTGCCATAGTTTTACCTACCCCAAAATGCCCAGCTACAAGGGAAGTGTGTGCTTCAATGATTACATGCACTCTTTCATTAGTTGGAATACAAAGTTTGCCCATATGGTAGAGTAGTTTATCCAACAAATAAAAATTATTCACCTATGAACCACGAGTTAGCCTCTCATATACCTCCATGAAATCTTCATCCATGGTGTATTGTTCAATATAACTATCATGAGATAAAGAAGCATTTTTCAAAACAACGAATGCAGAAATAGGAGGTCTAGAAAGCATATCCACAACTTTGTTGCTTGTACCCTTCTTGTATCTAATAACTAGATGGAACAATTGTAGGAATCCCATCCACTTGTAGTATCTTCATTGTTGTATCTTGGTCTATGACTGGAGGTAATACAAGGGTTGATGATCAGTGTGTATGATCGTTTCCTTTCCCATCAAGTAGTGTTTCCATTTCTTCACGCATTGTACCAATGAATACGATTCTTTGTCATATGTAGGATAATTACAAACAACCTTAGAAAAAGTTTCATAATGAAAACAAATGGGCTTATGTTGTTGCATCAATATTGCTCCCATGGCATAGGCACTGGCATCAGTCTTGATTTCAAATGGTTGTTGTAGGTCAGGTAGTGCTAGCACTAGTGCGGTGATGAATTTTCTCTTCAAAGTGTCGAAGTGTTTATGTTGTCTTCCTCCCCACTAAAAGGCTTGTTTCACACTGGTTAAGGCATGCAAAGGAGATGAAATGTAGGAGAAGTTTGCAATCAACTTTCTCCAGTACTGAAATGGCCCTAAGAAAATTCTAACCTTTGTATTTGATGTTGGCTTAGGCCAATTTACAATGACTTCAACTTTGGAGGGATCTATCTGTAATTGACCACCTCGTACAATATGACCCAAGTAAACTAATAAGGTCTTGCCAAAGTCACACTTCAACAATTTTACATACAACTTTTCTTTTTTAAGGACTTCCAATACTCTCTTTCCATGCATTACATGTTCATTCCAAGTCCTACTAAATACAAGAATGTCATCCAAGTATACAATCACACAGTCATCAATGAAAGGCCTAAAAATATCACTCATGACTCACATGTTGGAGCATTACAAAGCACAAATGGCATCACAAACCATTCAAAAAGACCTTATTTTGTTTTGAAGGTAGTCTTCTACACGTCGCCTTCTGCAATTCTGACTTGGTGGTAACCGCTCCATAAATCTAACTTGGTGAAGTACACTGCATTCTTCAACTGATCTAGCAAGTCATCTATCCGAGGCAAGCTGGGGTAGTGGTTCTTCACTGTGATCTTGTTGAGGGCCCGATAATCAATGCACATTCGCAATGTTCCATCCTTCTTTGGCACCAACACGATCGAAGAACCACAAGGAGACAAGCTAGGTTGGATGACCCCTTGCTCCAGTAAGTCCTGCACCTCCTTCTTGATTTCTGTCATTTCCACATCTGACATCATGTACATGCCCACATTTGGAAGAGGGAAATCTTGTTGAAGATGTACTTCATGATGAATCTACCTCTTGGGAGGCAATCCACCTGGTTTCTGAAATATTTCATCATAGTTAGATATAACATCAATCATTTCATCTTTGTGAGAGGTATCATATCCTTGGAAAGCGTCATATGTCTTATCATCGTTTGCTCTTGCAACCATGAGTACATATTTTTTACTAGTGTTTATGAGTCTTTTCACTTGTCCTACACTAACAAGGGTTGTATTTACTTTCATATTGTGGGCTCTTACAATGTGTTCCACTACATCCTTTGTGAGATCGTATTTGTTCTCATTTATGAAGAAGATTGCATTTATATCATAAAGGTATGGGCTCCCCAGAACTATGCCACATAAATCAAGTGGGACAACATATAAATCAGCCTTATCTACTGACTTTGACGCAATGGCAAATCTAATCCTACACCGCTTGGTGACATTTAGTTTTGCATTGTCAGTTACCCAACTAAGAGGGTAAGGTTTAGGATGAGATTTTGTTTCTAAGCCCAACTTTTTAACCACAGTTTCTAAGATTAAATGCACTTGAGAACCCAAATCAAATAGAGTGTCAATCTTTGTGTGTTTAGATACAAATCTAATATGAAATAATTCACTTCTTCTTCTTCGATGATCATGAGATGTACTTGTGGAACTTGAACCAGAATAAAATGAACTTTTACCTTGTACTCCAACAGTTGTAATCCTAATTTTGTCACCTAAATCAGAACCAATATCTTGTTGCATTGTTGCAACCATTTTCAACTTCCCTTTGCCACTAAATCTCTTTGGATTCATATCTGGATGTAGCTTCCAGCAGTGCTCGTCGTCATGCCCATATTTCTTGCAATGTGTGCAAGAGGGTTTTCCTTCCTCTTTCTTTGTTGTCATTGTCGTCTTGTCCTTTCTTTTCCCTTTGAACTTGTTTCTCTAGAACTTGGAAAATTTCTTTGGGTGGTCATCCTGTACATTCTTTCCTCTGCTTTCAAGGTGAGTTGCTTACACACACACCTCATCTAATTTTGTGGGATTAAACAATAATAATGTATGTTGAATGTAATGTAATTGTGAAGTGCGCCAATATACTCAATCAAAGTTTCATGAGAATCTAAAGGAATATTTAATGCAAGTGCTTGTTTCCCAAATTTCTATGTGAAACTTTGAACATTCTGACCTTTACCTTATCTTAAATTTTGTCATTCCATCATGGCTTTTTGAACATAACCCAATGGATAAAATTGATTTTTCAACGCAGATGTAAATTAAGACCATGAAGAAAGGATTTTACCATTACGTTTGCTACCTTTCTGAAGTTTACTCTCCCACCATACAAGGGTTGTGCCTTCTAGCTGAAGAGAATCCAACTGGATCTTTTCCTCTTCCTCTTCGATATGTTGTACATGGCAGTAAACTTCGATTTGTCTGATCCAATTATTAAGCTTTTATGCATTAGCTTCTCCATTAAACATGGGCAAATTAAATTTCACATCTAGTTTCAACAATGGCTTTTTAGAAGTACTTGGATGAAAATTAGAATGATGAGGATGAGAGGAGGAGGAAGAAGAGCTTGAAATTGAAGATGGTGATGGAGGCTCAGAAGGATATCCTCCAATTCCACGGTTCAGTGAAGCATTATCCTCTTATTTAGATTTCTTCTTCTTCCCCTTTTTTGCCACTCTCTCTTCATAATCTGCATAGAATTTCTCTACCATGTCTGACATACAATAGAAGATCTTGTGAAATGTTTTCTCATGCTTGACACGTCTCTCTTCATCCTCCATTTTCCTTCTTCTAGTTGCACGGCCAATATCTAGGTTGGAATTCTTAAGTTTTCCTTTAGTTTCTTTGAGCTTGGCCCTGGTAAGCATTCACACTCGCAATTCAAGTCAAAGAAGATTGCTCTGATACCAACATGATCCAGGATCTTTTCATCAATCACATTTACAAGAATTGCATTAAGAGCATAAATAAAATCTTATGTGCAACATGATTAAAGAAGACATAATCATGGAGAAAAGATGAGAAGAAGAGCAAGAACACAAGACATGATAACAAAGTTCATCCCAACAATGGACTACGTCTCTGGGCCCGCTTTGAAGTGGAGAGGATTTTATATTATCTCAGTAAAAATTGGCATAAAATACATGGCTATACCTCAAGTTTGAAAAATTCCCTTCAGATACGCTACTCGGATGTAAAATCTGACTGCACCAATGGATTCGTGGCTATAAGTAGTGCAAAAATGACGATCAAATCACCTCAATCTAACACTGTCACCTTCAGGCCCTGCTGAGCTCTCTGTCTCGAAATTTGTGCCACTACAGTCTGTACAACACCTAGAATAATGACTCATGCATAGAAAATCATGCCCTATACTTGGTTGGGCGCAGACCCCGAAGTCGACAATAAACTGGGTTTAAAATGCAAAATTCCAAGCGGATATACCAAGTGCGTCGTTGTATCCATTGACAATTGGATGTAACAAAAAGCATATGGTTGGGGGAGATCTGGGGGTCAAACCCCACGGACCTCCCCAATTTAACATTTGTTTTGTTATTGTTATAACAACTATTGTACATATGGTTAAACAAGCATATAATATCACTCGTCGAATATATATTTGTTTCCCATTGTAACTCTGCGCCAACCATTCGATTAGATCCATGCACGGAACCTCGAGGGCAAGCCTGCATTAAATGTCTAATCACCAGATTATGGGTCGTCATCCAGTCCGGTTGTCGGTTTCATCATCGACCAACCCGACAACCATTATTATATTTTTTTTTTAAATTTGGTTCCCAGCCCTCATTGGGCATTTCCGAGATGCCACGTGGTGCCCAGTGATTGGACCACGTGGCACCCTACCATTTGCTACCTTTTCCCAATTAGTTGGTTACGTAGGCACCAGTTCTTCTGTTGTAAGGATGCCATGTGGCGGCCTCTGGGTGGTGCCACGTGGCATCACCTGGGGGTCACATGTGTCACTTGTCAATTGGCCCAAGTGGCTACAAAAAATGAAAAAACATGCCACATGGTAGCCTATCATGCTACCACATCAGAATGTTGACATCATCCTTGTGCAATCAGTTGTTGACTTCATTTGTATGGATGTTGATGTCACCCTGTTGACTTTGACTGGTTGACTAAAACTTTGACAGCCCATAACTTTTCCATACAAACTCCATTTGAGGTGTCGTTTGCGTTGTTGGAAAGCTCTCGACGAGCTCTTTGACTTGGTCCCATTCTTGCTAATACTTGAGGACTTTGAATATTTACCCTTTTAGATCCTCCTAGATCAGTTCCTTGAGGTTCTAAGCCCTTTTACTCCCCAAGGCAAACCCTAACCAACAAGGAAAACCTATGAGGGTGTAAACCCTTTTACCCTTCCTAGTATCCTTTGCACAATGGATTATTCCAAACAATTATAACGGACTTGGAGGGGGTTTTATTCCCTTATACTCCTTAAGGGATCATCACATTAACCTTGCAACCAATAAAATGGAGCAATGAACATGAAATCCTTACCTAGTTGAAGCATTGACAAGATGAAACCCTAATTTGCCAAGGAAAATCCACCATAAAGCAAGAACAACTCTCCAAGAGAGATAATGCATCATCCATCCATCCAATAACATAAGAATACCATCACAAGATAATGTAACCAAGAGAGATAGAGATAAATGTCCAAGGGGCAAATTTCAGCCAATGTAGTCTTCTCACAATGGGAGAGCTATGATCAAATGAGATAGGAATGATGTCTATTTATACAAAAAAACTCTAACAAGAGTTTGTTCACAAAACTTAGGGTAAACCCCAAATTAAAGGGATGACAACCCTTACTTTTCCCCTTTACAAGCTAAATTCAAATTTAAATTTAAAAAATGCACAATAGAAACCCTAAAGTGATGCTATCCCTCTAGAGGGTGACATTTTGGCACTTTCAGTAAGTCATTGAAGGAGAAAAAGGTAATCATTGGGCCCTCTAAGGCCTCCTTCTCATGCATTATGGTTTCTTCCTTAAATCAAGTATTTTCCATCAAAACGTGCCAAGTGTCCCTTCACCACCAAGATCGTAGCCCTAGGGTGACATGAAGTCCTTAAAGGTGACATTTTGGTTTCCAAAGGCAAGTAGTTTGGATTGTAGGGGCTGGGTGAGATCCTCCAAGGTGTCTCTTAGACCTCCAAATGCATGTCATCATCATTCAGTATGTGGGCCCTGGTATCCAACCTGTGGGAATCAAGCCCCAAGGAAGCCCAAGCTAGGCTTGCTCTTCCAAAATTTTCCACCAACTAGCTCCTACAAAGACAATGAATATGCCCCAAGGATTTCAATTCAAATGCATCATTAAAATATCCATATAATAATTTACATCCAAAACACCACATCAAAATAAACAAGTGCTCAAAGACCCTATGTGATTTGCCCAATTTAGGTATGGGAGGGTTGAAAAAGCGACCTATTAGGTGAATTGTACCTCACTTTTAGGAGTGTTTCCCAAGCATACCTTTCTCTAATTCATGTGGATGAAGTGACATGGATGGGGGAAAGACTCTTGGGCATGGGGTTCATGACATACAAGGGATTGTAGTGTCTCATTTATGGGTGCTTTTGTAGAGGGTGTGTTGCACCTTTGTTTACAATTCAACGTTTTTCCAAGCCCATTTATTTCCTTTTATTCTTTTAAGATGTTTCCGGGTTGAAGCCAAGGTGGGGCTTCTACCTAAGCATGAAAAATAGTGCCCACCTTGACTCTACCCTCGTCACATCATGCTTCCCCAAGTTGAAACCATGTTTGGGGGTTCTACCTAAGCATGAAAAATAGTTCACACACATACTCCACCTTGGTTGGCATTTTGTATTAGTCATTTTTCACGGGTCCCATCAGTTTCTTATGGGAGACATTTCATTGTCCTCGGGATCCCTGGGCGAGCATCTAGAAGGTTTATGATTAGATTTTATCTTTTTCCAGCTACAAGCCTTTGGGCCTTCATCCCCTTCTTCCCATCAAATGAGGGACAACCCCTTCTTGGGTCAGTACACCCGAAAATCCCAAAAGGTAAAGAGATGAGGAGGTGAAGTGTGGAAAGTGACAAGTATGGTTGGGAATGGCACAATGACTCGTCAAGAGGACCTCCCAGTAGTAGACCTATCCCTAAGGGTGACCCACTTAATAGGGCACAATATCAACCACCAAAGTGAAACAGGGCAAAGAGTATATTGTCGAAGAAAATGTTACATATTCCAAAGCAGTAATAAATGCAACAAACTCAAATGCCTGAAATATTGAAAGGACACTCACCATGATACCTGGCTTGTACCTCATGGATCAAGACACAATGTCTTTCGAAAGCTAGCTGGTGTGGTGGATACCTTCGTGATGAAGCCGAGATCTGTGGTGGTGAAGCAGGCCTCTATCTGTGCAAGTGGACATTCTTGGTCAAGTTGTCTCTTGATACTCCATGTCTACAACATTAGGGCCTTTAGACATCATCTCCTTAGTTATCCCTAGGAGTTGGGGATAATATTTGGCTCCTACTTGGGGACATGTACTCGACGTAGAGTGCATGAGAACCGCAACATATCCTTGTGGACTTGTGCTTCCACTGAGACATAAAAATGTAAAATCTAGGGTGGTTCTATCACCCTTCACCCATATATATCAAAAGCCAAAAATGACAACCTATCTAGAAAAAGATAATTTTGCATTTTTTCATAAATCTAAACTAAAATGAAATCAGTATGCAAGTAGAGAAAAATGAAATATGAAATGCAGTTAAACTATCATGAGCAATCAATATGCAAATGCATGAAATCAAAATGACCTACCTACTTACCTGGGGCCCTGAAGATCAGGTCCTGAAATGTGAGGTGAAGTCTAACAACTAGTGCAACCACATGTTCATCATTTCATCAAGGTATCTCCCCTTGTGCTTAATCATGTGAAACAACAAATATAAGTCCATCGCACAATAATCATGAGTATAAATACACATATAATCAGTTATGAAATGAAACTCATGGAGATGGGTGGGAGGGAGGAAATCTTGCTGGAAAGAGAAACCACCAGTCTGATCATCCTAGAAACAAGCTCGATCAATCCATCTCTGAAGAGGGATACCATATGTAGACGATGGCTCATATTCATCCCCATTAGCATGATCGTTTCTTCCTGAAGACTAAGAAGACATGAGAGATCCCAAGAATATCCCATGATTTCCTTGAGAAGAAGAAATGAGGTAAGGGACATGCTCAGGTTTAGAAAAATGTTGCCTCCTCATCTGTGAATCCTCATAAAAATCCCCAAGATGAAAATACTTTCACTTTGTAGAGTGAGCCTTTGATTCCTCTGGGATGGCCACGTCCTGGTGTTCATCTAAAATTGAGGATAAAGGTGGTTGAAAGTAATCATAGAAAAAGCATGCATACACAAAAGGATCTACATCACAACTCCCAAGGGACGAGTCAAAATCACCCTAAAAATGTTGCAACATGTCATCCTCAAATGGACGGAACAAATTTGCAACCATATCATCATCAAGCTGCCAAACATTTGAATCATATACGCATGAAGACTAGCCTTCTGAAGATGAAAAATCAACCCCTTTTGCTTGAGAGTTATGCTCAATGTCATAAATGGGGTCTCTATAAAAAATGAAATGACCAAAATCCCATGTGCGTATCATAGTCTATATGAAAGTGTCTATACACTCATCAACCATATCCAAGGTTTCTTTCATAAGACCATCACTATGACTAAAAATTCCCATCTCTTTATTTTTGTGTTCGTGAAGATCAGGGGCTAGGGTGGCTTCAACTAGTTCTTCAATTTCTTCATCGTTGGGACTAATTGCTTCTTCAACTTCATGCGTAGAAGGAAAGCAAGGTTGGATAACCTCACCTTCATCAAGCAAGAGAAAAGCTAACGATGTCTCAACATCTTGTGATTTTTCAAAATTCTTCCTTCTCTTTATGGATATGCCCCTCTATCACCTCTTCATCACAAGCGGCTTGATCCTTAATACAGAGTGCTTTTTTTGTCTTTTTTCAAAAGGATCTGTCGCATCCAAGGGCTCCTCTAATACTTCTTCACTTACAAATTCATGGAATAAAGCATAATCAAAATAGTCAAAAGGGTCATGACTCATCATGTTCTCTTCTTGATGTGCAGAAGGAGTAGAGCCCTGGATGTATTCATCAAGTAGAGGGGTAGATATGAGCACTTCATCTTGATCAAATGTCTCGTCCAGATCTTCAACATGAGAAACTTCATCGAGATATTCTTGGTAACTTTATTCATATATCTATCCTTCAAGCACTTCTTCATTTATTGTCTCATCATCCACCGGAAAACCTTCTCTACAAAGAGCGTGTTTGAGCTCTTGGAAAGTATCTTGCAAATTCTGATTAGTTGCCCAGTAATGCCTGAGAAATTCTTCAATGAGCTTTGTAGAGGATGGGATACTCTTTGGATTACATGTGTGTGCAATGCAACTCCTTTGACTTGATTCCAGTGAAGATACAAAAAATTTCATCAGCACATCTTCATGTAACACATTTAAGCTTGAAGCATACTTCATCTAATTGACGATATGGGTGACTGTTACAGCTGGATCGTCGTTAAATTTAGGGAAACTTGGACTCCACTATGTAGGGAAATGATTTCGATATCCAGGGATATTTTGAACATCAATAGAATGGTACACCTTATGGAATGCCCATGGTAATCCCTGTGAGGCCATGGTTCCATTACTTAGGGTAACACATCATTGGAGTTGTCAAATGAACTTTATGAAAAGCTCATCAAGGGTGGAAGGGAAATGTCCTTCAAGTGGAGTCGTGAGGCAAGCTATGGGTAAAGGATTTGGGATGGTAGCTTGTCAAAGTGTCATTAGGGAATGAAAGAGGATTCCAAATCCTCCCCGACAATGATGCCAAAATGTTATTGCACAAATTTTAGGTTGGGAAAAGCCCGACCCAAACCACAAGATGTCGACAACTAGGAGAATAATTACCCACTGTCACCTCAGATAGGTACTCTCGTTACTTTAGAGGTGAAGTGATCACCTCAAGGGGGGAATCATGGGTGACCCTAGGGGGGAAATGAAATGGAAAATGATACTTGTGAATGGATGCCCCTATAGGTCAAGTTTTCTAAATGGAAAGTAGCTTGGAAAAGAGTATTGAAAATAGTTAATAGTTACCAAGGAAATTGAGTAACTGCAGAAGATGATTGTACCTGCCCAAGACACAAGAGAAACCAAGTATACAAGATATATGTTAAGTTGACAAGAAATTTAATCTTGTCTTACCTATTTGCATCAATCAACAAAGATATATATCAACAAAGAAATGATTATTAGAGTTTCTAAAAAAAATGTTGAAAGTCTAACAAACGATGCAAGAGATAAGCTAGTAAACACAAGTACATCTCAATTAAAAAGCATAGAATTTAGCATCAATGTAAGGTTGTTATAGACAGAGTATTGTAGAGATATATTTACAGCCTTATGGTTGTAGCAAAAAAGTTGTTACAACAGAAAAATCATCCACCAAAACTTGCAAAAAATGCACCCAAAAGATGAGCTAGGACTAGTAGATTATGTTGGCAAATTCTTGGCAAATTCTTAGCAAATTCTAACGGTTGATAAGAGAGAAAAATCAAAATTTATGATGATTTTTTTGTAGCCCTAATGGTTGTAGATTAAATTTGTAACCATAGTAATACTTTCTTGGAGAAAAGAGACGCCTTAGTGGCTTAGAGACAAGTATAACATATAAGTTAAATTCCACTTAAGACAATTTCAATATCTCAACTTTTCACAATTACCAATGCAATAATTTATTTCTCTAATATATGAAGGCTAGTGCCTGGGAAAATGAAATCCCTTGATTAAACAAGTTGGATGGGTTACTTCCTTAGGGTTGTAAACCGTTTTACTCCCAAGGAAAAACCTAACCAACAAGGAAAACCTAAGAGGGTGTAAACCCTTTTACTCTTCTTAGTATCCTTTGCACAATAGATTATTCCAAACAATTATAATAGAATTGGAGGGGTTTGTATGCCATTATACTCCCCAAGAGATCATCACATTAACCTTAAAACCAAGAAAAGAGAGCAATGAACATGAAATCCTTACCTAGTTGAAGCATTAACAAGATGAAACCCTAATTCCCCAAGGAAAATCCACCACAAAGCAAGAACAAGTCTCCAAGAGAGCTAGTGCATCATTCATCCATCCAATAGCATAATACAAACCATCACAAGATAATGTAACCAAGAGAGATAGAAGAAATTCTCAAGTAGGTCACAAATTTCAACCAATGTAGTCTTTTCACAATGGGAGAGCTATGAAAAAATGAGATAGAAATTATCTCTATTTATATAAAAACCTCTAACAAGAGTTTTTTCACAAAACTTAGGGTAAACCAAAAAGTAAGGGGACAACAACCCTTACTTTTCCCCTTTACAAGCTAAATTCAAATTTTAATTTTAAAAATGCACAATAAAAACCCTAAAGTGATGGCATCCCTCTAGAGGGTGACGTCTTGACACTTTTAGTAAGTCGTTGAAGGAGAAAAAAGTAATCGTTGGTCCCTCTAGGGCCTCCTTCTCATGCTCTAGGGTTTCTTCCTTCAATCAAGTATTTTCCATCAAAATATGCCAAGTTTCCCTTCACCACCAAGACCCTAACCCTAGGGTGACGTCAAGCCCTTAAAGGTGATGTTTTGGCCTCCAAAGGCAAGTCATTTGGCTTGTAGGGGGTGGGTGAGATCCTCCAAGGTGTCTCTTAGACCTCCAAAGGCATGTCATCATCATCCCTTGTGTGGGCCTTGGTATCCAACCTATGGGCTTCAAGCCTCAAGGAAGCCCAAGCTAGGCTTGTTCTTCCAAAAATGTCCATTAACTAGGTCCTGCATAGACAATGAATACACCCTCCAAGGATCTCAAGTCAAATGCATCATGATGAGTAAATCAAATAAATTAAAGATCCATATAAGCATGTACATACAAACTACCACATCAAAATAAACAAGTGCTCAAAGACCCTATGCGATTTTCCCAGTTTAGGTATGGGAGGGATGACAAAGCGACCTATTGGGTGAATTGTACCTCAAGTTTAGGAGTGTTTCCCAAGCATAACTTTCTCTAAGACATGTGGATGAAGTGACATGGATGGGGGCAAGACTCTTGGGCATGGGGTTCATGACATACAAAGGTTTCTAGTGTCTCATTTATGGGTTCCTTTATAGAGGGTGTGTTGCACCTCCGTTTACAATTCAACCTTTTTCCAAACCCCTTTATTTCCTTTTATTATTTTAAGATGTTTATGTGTTGAAGCCAAGGTGGGGATTCAACCTAAGCATGAAAAATAGTGCCCACCTTGACTCTACCCTCATCACATCATGCTTCCCCAAGTTGAAAACATGTGTGGGGCTTCTACCTAAGCATGAAAAACAATGCCCACACATGCTCCACCTTGGTTGGAATTTTGGATTAGTTATTTTTCACGTGTCTCATCAGTTTCTTATGAAATAAATTTCATTCTCCTCGGGATCCCTGGGCAAGTATCTAGAAGGCTTATGATTAGATTTTATATTTTTCCAGCTACAAGCCTCTTGGCCTTCAACCCCTTCTTCCCATGAAATGAGGGACAACCCCTTCTTGGGTCAATACACTTGAAAATCCCAAAAGGTAAGTGGATGAGGGGGCGAAGTGTGGAAAGTGACAAGTATGGTCGGGAACGACACAATGTCTCATCAAGAGGACCTACCAATAGTAGACCTATCCCTAAGGGTGGCCCACTTACTAGGGCGCAATATCAACCAAAAAAGTGAAACAAGGCAAAGAGCATAATGTCCAAGTAAATGTTACATAATCTAAAGCAATAATAGATGAAACAAGCTCGAATGCCTGAAATATTGAAATGACACTCACCATGATACCTGGATTGTACCTCATGGAACAAGACCCAATGTCTTTCAGAAACCAACCGGTGTGGTGGATACCCTCGTGATGAACCTGAGATCTATGGTGGTGAAGAGGGCCTCAATATGTGCAAGTGGACATTGTTGGTCAAGTTGTCTCTCAGTACTCCATGTCTACAACTTCAGGGCCTCAAGACATCATCTTCTTATTTATCCCTAGTAGCTGGGGATAATAATCTGGAGTTGACCCCCAAAAGTATCAATGACGCTACAGGCTCAAGACTCATAAACAACATGACACTCCACATATATGGTTGGACTAACACAACATGATAGACTTCCAGTGGAGAAACATCACACAGTACCTCATCCTTAAAGGGCTTGATTTCGTATGACAGGATACTTTGTTGGCTGACATGAAGATCTCTTCCCTGGCGAATCAATATGATGTTGTATGGATGCAGGTGTGGTTTTGTAGACAAACACAACTGCTTGATGACCTTTTCTAAGATGAGGTTCTTCTCACTTTCGTTATCACCAATAAAATGCAGCGGGGTCCCCTTCACCCACATATGTGAATGGAAGAGGCACTCCCCCTCCTCGGGATCCTCTGGTTCTTATGGTTTGATTATTGTGGTCGCGAGAGTAGCAGTGGGTTCTGCATCAATAATATGTCTCCTTTTATTATTGTCTGAATCAGAGTCTGAGTCAGGGCTCGAGTTTTTTTCTTTGAGCTCGGCCACTAATGACCATTTTAAGCGACATTCATTGGTGTTGTGCCAAGGGATTTTGTGGAAGTCACACCACTTCCTAGTGTCCTTCTTTGTCTTCCCATTGCTCTTCTTTTCCTGTGGCTTGGACTGGTTGTCTTGAGGTTGGTTATTCTATGAGTTAGGGTTGTCTTTACTATACTTTGGTTGTTGTGGATTTGCAGACCCGAACTCCCACTTGTTCTGCTGCTTGAATTTCTGCTCAATTTTGACAACATGTCGATAAGCGACTCCCATTGATTAGATGTCTAGAAACTCCATTTCAGTTTGGATGTACATTTTTAGAGCCCCATGATGTTTTATAACTAGATGTCACTTGGAGTCTTTGATACCCAACTTGGTGCGCAAGGTATGGAAGATATTTGTGAACTGTGGCACTGTTTGGCCCCTCTTGATGCAACGTGGTCCATCTCAGGTACTAGTCATCATAGTTTCCCATAGGGTAATATTTCTCCTTGATCGCATGCATAAAAAAATCCAAAGTGGGCTCGACCCCAAATATTCCAGAATCCTCTGTGGAATTTTGCTCCCAGTAATTTTCTCACCAATGTTTGACATGGGGGAGAGTCTTAAGGAGTGCGAAGGTGATATTTTCTTTGTTGGAAAAATTGTGAATAGAGAAATAACCTTCTAGCAAATTCAACCGTTTTTCCAAAGCATCTGCATCGATCTGACCTTCAAATACAGGAATATCAAAATTAACTTGTACCTTGAATGGGGCAGTGTCTCCAAAGTGACTGCTTGATGAAGACGCACCTACTATTTTCGGTAATTGTTGAAGTAGTTGGGAAAATTTCTCCAACATCTCGCTCCTTTGTTGCGCGAGGGATTTTGCGAGCAACAACTTAATGGTACCTTCTGCTCCCTCGTCTCTCTTTTCTTCCACCATGGGAGTCTACTTGGGTTGGCAAGAGCAGTTGTCCTCAAGAGAAAATAGCTCGAGACCCAACTCTCTATACCCTAACCTCGTTAGGGACATGCACTAAGAAACAAAAAGGAGTAGCCTGCTCTAATACCACTGATCTAGATTATTTTGAGAACGAAATGAAGGTGGAGATATAACAATCAAATATACATAGATAATTCAATAAACATAGAGATATATTAATGCACAATTTTTATCAATGACAGAAATGTACAGAAGCTGTAAAAACACAAAGTGAATGAACTCGCTATAATGGTGGCATCTTAACTCTGAGAAGAGATGTGATGGCTATGCTCATTCACAAGAATAATATGATCTTTACAATGAGGCTCCAAAGGCCTTTTTAACATAAATAAAATCCAAAACCATAACTCCAGAAGATGAAACGCCAAACGGTTTGCGGGCCACAATGGGGGTAGTTGATATGTCAACTTCCCAAGGGTGTAACGTTTGCATACAATCTTTTTTTGGGGTGCATGATAGCTCGTTGGAAAGGTCTATCCTAGTAATACACATTTTTTCGTCACACTATGGTTAAAACATATAGTGTGATTGTGCCATGCCCAAATAAAATTTATTTAGGGCCTCAAAATGGCCCCAGAAGTTTAGGTCTCGAAAAACTGCCAAGGTCGAAACCCTTGCTTTGAGACAGTGGAATAGGTGGGTGGCCACTGATTTTTGCTTAGATCACCAAACAAAGTATTATTGGTGTGTCAAGCAACCAAGTAAGAATCGTCGCGGTGTCACACACCCTCTAGAGGTGAACGATCACAAGATTTGATCAGGCATCCTGTGGGGCTATGACATGCTCTTGATTATTGTGGGGAGGATCGTACCCAACT
>JASDQU010309649.1:60972-78497 GCA_032191745.1 Picea mariana
TATATATATATATATATCCGAGTTTTGTGGTGCCTATTGATGTTGCAATTTATCTTATGTGATTCTTTTGTGTGCATGTGATTCATGTCTTATGTGATGCTTTTGTGTACATGTGATTCATGTCTTTTTACAAATGTTTTATTTATGTGCAAGATACCGATCCAATATGTAATTAGCTAACTAATTCGACGTTGTGTTGAGTTCTCTCGGTATATGTTTGTATTGTATAAATTCAAACGGTCTTTCAAGATGACGAACTCTTAGGTGGAGACATAGTAAGACAGGGTTGCAAATGGCGTAATCTCAATTAAGCTAACAGACCACGAGTTGAGAGTCTAGGTTAATAACTATATGAGTTATACCTAGAGAGGAAGCTTTAGTTAAGAGTCTGATGATGACATGATATTATGCCACGTTATTGGTTGTCGATCCTAGGCAAATTCCTCTTCAACTCACCAACTCATAAGAGTGGTAAATGACCCAAGTTGGAGAAGCAATGTTCTGGGTGTGTCATCCAGCGCCATCCACAAAACCCGACAAATATGGGAAAGGGAGATGTCATCTGCGCATGCAATCACAAGACAAAGTATAAGCAGCTAAGACAAAACTCGTGCACACAAGAGAAAGGACACACCAAATCAAAAGTATATAGTACAATAGTGTACAAAGCACACATGTCAGATGTTCCATGCATAGTACTTCTTGAGGTAAAGCCCATTTCAGGTCTCACCGAGAGATATTTCATTGTATTCGACTAGCTTGTAGGCGCCTCTATGTAATACATGTTTTATGATATAAGTTCCATGCCAAAGAGGTTCTAACTTCCTTGTCCCCAACTTATATTGAGCTTGGTCATAAACAAGAACTAAGTCTCCTTCTATAAAAGCACGAGGTTGAACGGATTTGTCGTATTGACTCTTCATTCATTTTTTATATGTCTCATTAATGAGAGAAGCATCGCGACGTGTTTCGTCCAACTTGGTTAAATACAGGAAACGTTCCTCTTCAGCAGAGGTATGAGGCAAGAGTTCCATCATGAGTTTCAACGAAGGGATCTCACACTCAATTGCTAACATCGCTTCTACGCCATATACCAACTGGAATGGAGTGAATCCAGTTGCAGTTTTCACTGAAGTGCGATAGGCCTAGAGTGCGGAGAAAAGTTGCAGGTGCCAAGAGGTTTTGTCTATCCCCACCATGCGTTGGAGCATGGTCTTTAGAACTTTGTTGATAGCTTCAACTTATCTGTTTGCTTGAGGATAGTATGGGGACGATTTTTCATGACGAAAACCCAACTTGACGTGCAACTCACTCATCATCTGGTTCTGGAAATGTGAGCCATGATCAATGACAATCGATTATGGGACACCAAAGTGAGTGATAATGTGATTAAAAACAAAGAGTGTTGCAGTATGACCATTGTTAAGAAATGTTTGCATAGCCTCAACCCATTTAGTGAAATAATCAACGACAACAACTAAATAACTGTGCCCCCCGGCTGAGGTAGTCTTACATTGCATAAAATCAATGCCCCATTTGGAAAAGGGGATGACAGCTACAATGGGATGCAGCGGAGCAGCGTGGGTACGTGGCTTTTTTTTTTTTAAATTGACAAGGTGGGAATCATTTGACAGCCTCAATACAATATTTGAAGATGGAGGGCCAAAAATAACCGGCACATAAGATTTTATGGGTTGTAGTCATCCCAGAAAGATGACCACCACAAGATCCAAGGTGTCAGTCATTCAAAACGCATTCAGCCTCATCGTGGGTTAAACAATGTCGTAAGATAGTATCAATACCACAACGGTAAAAAGTGTCGTCGGTGATAAGGTAGCGTTTAGAATGGTGGCGGATCCAACGACATTCGTCACGTGAAATATCGGGCAGAAAACATTGGGTTTGGAGATAGAGAAGAATATCTCCATACCAAGGGTCTGACATGCTAATGAGGAACAAAGATTTGTTGGGAAGAGAATCATTGGGATCAGTATCTTCATCAACATAAGGAAGATCACAAATTAGTTCCGCAATAACCAACAATTTTTTAGCTTTTGATTTGGAAAAATTGAAATCGAATTCTTGAATAATTACAATCCATTTGGAATATTTTCCCCCAAGTACTTGATGTGTGAATATATGGTACATGGAGTTCGAGTCTCCAATGACTGTGGTAGTGCGTAAAAGGATGTGGTGGTGAAATATCTGGACGACAATGACTGCAGCTAGAGCCAACTTTTCAACGTGTGAATATCGGAGCTCGGGACCAGATAGACTCTTACTCAGATAGTAGATCACATGTTCGTCACTGTTAGGATCCTCTTGAACTAACACCATGGAAATAGTGGAAGTAGAGGCAGTCAAATAAAGTGTATAGTCTCGTGCATAATCTGGGGGGTGCAAGAGAGGTGTGTGTATTAAGGCATGCTTAAGAGCATCGAAAGAGCATTAAGCAGTGTCATACCAGATGAAAGGAGTGTCTTTCTGCAACAATCTCATAAATCCTTTAGTGATTTCAGCATAATTACAGATGAAATGATGAAGAAAGTTTGTTTTCCCTTGCAAACTTTGTAGTCAGGTTAGATTGTTGGGAGGGGGTAAAGCGAAAATAGCTTTTACTTTTAAGGGATCCACCCTAATCCCATCTTTGGAGACGACGAATCCGAGGAGTTGACTTGATTCGACAACGAAGATGCATTTGTGTGGATTCAAACGGATATGGTAAAAGCAACATCGAAGAAAAATGGCCCGTAAATGATCAACACAGTCTCGTCGATTAGATGAATGAGCGGGTAAATCATCGAGGTAAGGTTCCACAATATGTTTGATATTGTGGAAAGCATACGACATGGCATGTTGGAAAGTAGCTCCAACACTTTTCAAACCAAAAGGTAGCTTCTGATAAGCAAACGCCCCCCAAGGGAAGATGAAGGTTTTCTTATGTTGATGAACCGGTAGAATATCAATCTGGTTGTACCCTAAGAAACCATCCATGAAAGAAAATATAACGTTGTCAGTGCAATTATTGATGATTTGGTTGGTTATCAATGATTTGGTTGATAAAGGGTGTAGGGTAATTGTCTTTGGGACAAGCCTTCTTGAGATCCCTATAATCGACACAAACCCGAATGGTTCCTTGTTTCTTAGCGACCGAAACGATGTTAGAAACCCATTTTGTCAAGGGAACAGAATAAATAAAACCAGACTTCAACAATTTTTCAACTTCTGCCTTTATGGTCGTGGTTTTCTTAGGATGAACCAGGCGAAGTTTTTTTTCGACAGGTTTAACCCCTGGGTAAGTTTTTATCTCAAGAACAATGATCGATGGATCGATCCCTAGCATTTCTTCGTAACTTCAAGCGAAGCCGTCACAGAATTCTTTGAATAAAGAGGTATAATCTTCCACTTCCTCGGGCGAACAATTGGCACCGAGATGAACATTTTCCACGATACCTTATTTGATCGAGATGTCGATAGCAATCATAGAAGAGATGTTTCCTAAATTCCCCTCAGAAGTAGTGTCCTGAGTAAGTATGGGAGATTGGGGAGAATCGACAACACTGTCAGGAAAGATAGAGTGTATATCTTTCTCAATTTCATCTAGAATAGGGAGGAAATATCAACGATGATGGTTATCATCCCAAGGTACCTCCATAATCGATTTGTCTGATGGAAAAATATGTAGGATCTAATCGAAAGCAGAGGATAGGGAATCCAACCAAGATGACAATGAGCAAGTGTTGGATGCCAAAAGATGTTGGTCATCTAGTGAGGGAGAGGCAGATTGGATGGCATTGTATGAAGCCTCAGCATGACTAAGTGGGATAGTGTCACCTAGTGCATCGAATTCATAAGGACTAGGCACAACCCAAGGATCAAATGATTCGTAAGATTGATATGCCATAGCCAAGATCATATTGATCGTGGCAATATGTTACGAGGTTGGAGGAAGTGGTGTAGGGAAAGTACCCACAAGAGAAGAGTCTCTTAAAATACCTTCACCTACACTTCCGTAAGTGATCTTAGTATCTCCCAAGAAAGGAATATTGTTGGTGGTGGGATTGCAAGCATCGGGGGTACAGTAATCTAACTGATCGATAGTGAAAATTTTACCTTGATAGGGGGATTATACACATCGAAACACTGATGAAGTGACAACAGTCATGGCATAAAACTAACTTCTTCCTAACAACAAGTTGTAATCAAGGGGAACATCGACAAAGACGGTCTTGCCTCCCAATTGAACAACTAAGAATTGCAAGAGTCTGTGAGGATGAAAACCTCTCCCATCGAATGCCCGTAACATTGTAGGGGATTGATTAAGCGTAGGTGATTTCAACCCTTTCCAACAAGCTAATGATATGATGCAAGAGGAATCTCCCTCATCCAGTACGGTACGATGAATGTGTTGGTTATGAATAACAACATCGCTCTGAAAAGCAAGCTCGTGAGAAAGTCGTGACTTGAAGTTATCAAGGTTAAACGTGATACTATTCAACAACTCAGGATCGATCGCTCTGATGGTGGCCAAGAGTGTTCTACGTTGACTTGGACAGTGTTGTAGAACTTTGAGAGCATACATAGCACACGATTATTGAGCCAAATCTTCAATTATGTTGTAGTTTTGGGAAGCACGTGAACTAGGATTAAAAGTTGATTTTTGAATAGTGTTCTTGGGAAGGCATAAAATAGAGTCGAAAGTAGGCTTCTAAATATGAAGTGGTCCGAATTGAGGATTAACGATGGCAGGAGGTGGATCTGATGTAGTACCATTAGTGTCCTTCTCTTTATTAGGTTTAGTCGTGTGTCATACGTTGTGGTGCGAGTGGTTAAATCAAACTGATTAAACATATAAATATGGGCACTCGACGAGGCTTCCTCGCTAGGAGGATGACTGGGATTGCCCCTTGCCGAAGGAGTAGGGTCTTGCGCAACCATGGAATGCTACTTAGGAAAAGGTTGTGTTAGCAGGTCAGCAAGTTGGGATTCCCTTTTAAAAGTTTTGCAACTTCATCGCATTGAGGATAGTCTCGGGTGTAATGATCATCACCACAAATGAGACAAAGAAATTTCAGTTTTTGTCGTGGTTGTTTCTCAGGACCAGCTGGTTGAGTTGGTGTTTTTGGATTTTCATTATTATTATTATTATTCTTTTTGGGTTTATTTTTCATTTTCTTATTTCCCTCGGATTGTTGTGAAAAGGAAGATTGAACTCCATTTACCTCAAAGATTTGAGTCGGGGGGAAGAGGGAGGTGGAGGAGAGTGAGTTCGAACCAATGACGGGGGCAAAAACAAAGCAATTAGCCGAGCCAACCTACTGTGATGAAGATTGGGCTTTGACGACACCGATAATTCCATCTGCATGAGTCATGGAAGATGGTTTGGATGAATCGGTGGATGTGAGGGGAGCATTTGGTATCAACTCATACAATGTATCGGATTGGGAATAAACCAAATCCAGGTACTGAGTGCGAGCAATGGCTTCTTCCTCAGTGACAACACCACTCATGGCGACATCACGAGCAATTGGGGGTAAAAGAGATTTAGTAAACCATTCTGCCAATAATTGGTCGGGAATGGTCACTTTGATCAACCTTCATCATCGTCTCCACTCATGAATGTGATTAGAGATATGTACAGAGTTCGTTTGATGAAGTGAAGTTAATAGTTATGTACCAGTCTCATAACGTATGGGCAATTGAAAATGCGTGAGAAAATCCATGGCCAGGGAGTTGAAATCTTTAATAGTACCACGTTGGAGTTCAATGTACCATTTGGCTGCTAAGCTCGTGAGTGTGCACTAGAAAAGACGCAACCAAATAGAATCATCCATCAGTGATTTTGATGAACACCATAGATAAAATGTCATAACATGGTTGTTGGGGTCTTCATCAGGTTTACCGTCAAATTTGGCGATGTCAAAAGGTAATTTAGCAGGAATTGTCGACCAGAAAGGAAAATGTAGTGTGGGATCATTTGTCAACCGAGATAAATCTAGTAGATCCAGCGTGGCTAGGAATGGTAGATGTCGGTTAACCTGAGGATGATATTGGTGCGACATAGGGACACCAGTAGGGGCATAAATTGGTTGAGGTAGATAATTGTATCCAGTATGCCCTCCCATATATGGTTCTTGTTGGTCGATATAGGCAGGATTCAGTTGTTGTTGAGGAAGGTTCACGAAAGGAGGGAAACTAAGTTGGTTCTGAGGAGGATAGGTCATTTAATTAGGTTGTGGGGATAAAAAAAAATTCCTTACGGAGGGTATATAGTTGACCCTTGGGGAGGATAATATTGTTGTCCTTGAGGACCCCAAGTGGGATTTGGGACACCTAGAAAAGGTTGTCCAAAATATAATCCAAAAGGAATAGGATTTGGTACTCCTACTTGTGGGTTAGGGTATGATGTCCCTCCTTGATAAGGTTCATGAAACATACCTCCTTGGGGTGGTCCCATGGGTTGTGAAGGGTTTCTAGTAAAAGGGGGTTGTCCCCCTACCATAGCTTGAGTGACAACTAGGGTTTGACCAATAAAAGGGGGTTTCCCCAAGTGGTTATGTACAAGGGTGGTTGTCCCCCAGGAGGGACAGGCCCACTAGATGATGGTTGCCCCCGAATTGGGATTTGTCCCACAGTTGATTGTGTGTGTATGCCAGGGTTCTGCATTCGGCGATGTATAAGTGTTCCAACAGGATTCTGTGGAACATAAGAAGTTGTAGTTTGAAAAAGTGGTGTGGTGGGAGTAACAGTCAAAGTACCTTATGTATGACTAGGCATTACGACTCCGGCATTACTTTGGATTTGTACTAACGTGGCAGTAGGATTGACTACTTGTTCGATGGGACAATCAATAGTCTAACCAAACGGTCCTGCCTCAACACCAGTAGAGTTAAGAGGGTCAAGAGGTGGTCGACTAAAAATAATTTTTTCGTAAAGATCACGTCCTGATGGAGTTCTCCATGTGGAAAAAACATGTGTCTATTGTGGATTTACCATGTCATAAGATCGTACAGGAGTCTTGTACTCATCATTATAATTGTGTTGTGTATTTTCCATCCGTGTCTCGGTGTATGGCCTCAATGACAGACGAGGACACTCTTCTTCTATGATGTTACCGAACGAGTCCAATCAAAGAAGGAGTGGATCGATAGGAACTTATGACACGGAATTAATAGGAGGAACGGGATCCTCAACCGTAACCAAGGTGATTTCAGGATTCTCTAACAAAGGAGTAGCAACCCTCCCAACATCCGAGTGATTTTCTACCTCTTTAAGGTAAAAAACTTCAAGTGAATTAGGAGGTAAGGGTTCGAAGCCTTCTAGAGGTAGCCCTTGCATCCTACGTGATCTACGAAGACCTTTATCATCTATAGTCTCAATCATGAAAAATAATTAAGTAAATAAACAGCACTCGCTAAAAATCTAGAAGAACCAACAAGCAAATAATACATTCTCTCAATCACTGTACTAGTTGGTGATGAAATCCAACATCGCATGATCAAATTGAGAAGGGGCTAGGATATGAACGGGTGGATCAGTTACATTGGCGACCTGCTTAAGGGACTTACGCCTTGGTGCAAGATTCCACACAATAATCGTGGATTTACCCTCTAAGGAGCCCAAGTGAGTTTGACCAACATCTCTTCCAGGTACAGCGAAGACTTCCCTTCATCATCACCTTGTGTGCGGACCCTAAAGATTATGGCCACTAAGGACACCAAATCGTAGTTAGCCTCTGGGTGGGTACAATCGACAGTCTAGTCCGAACGTATGGGTAGGATAACAAGTCTGAAATCCTTCAAGAGAGCTGAGGACAAGTGGACCGATAGAACTCCAGAGGACCTTGAACGGATTCAAAATTCATGGAGCACCAAGACCAAATGGAGATAGTCGAACCTCAAGAAGAACCCCCAAAATACTATCTTACAACTACGAGCGGTTAAGCCTCGGAGGGATAACCTTCGTTGCTCTCCCGAACGCAACCTCATGGGTAACCCCTAGGTGGGAGGGGGATCCCAGCTATGCTTATATGAAAATTGGATTTACTCTCCCTATCGCAAGATGCTAAGTTTGTATTGAATGCTTTGGAGAGTTATTCTCACAACCTAATCCTAGTCTAATGTTGGTGGAAGAATCTAAAAAGAAAAAGTTTCTAGATCGATTTTTAATTAGCGTTGATTTTAGTGGTTGTTCTTTACACAGAGGTGAAACGGAGTGAAACTAAAGATGTTACGACTCAAATGCCAAAGAAGTAAAAGACTAATAAGCAAAAATTTCTTTCGATGAACTTCTATTTACGGGAAGGAGAATAGTTTTCTTTCTTTCACTACCAAACACAAGAATGCAAAAAATTTCATGTAATTTGTTTTCAACAAGAATCCATGTTAATGCTAAATTATAAAGAAATTTTTTCCGGTATCCAAAAAAAATTGTAAAAGGTATCCTTTTCGTTTGATTATAAATGCGAATTGATTTGGTTTAATGCTTCTTATGCCAATAATAAAAAGGATTTCACTATTGCATCTTTAGTCAATGGGAAGCAAGAATCACACAAACAAAAGGCACTCTCACAACAGTCAATAAGAGGCAAAAACAAACTAAAGTTCCCAAAAAGAACACCAAAAAAAACAAAACACACTTAAGAAATTTCTGGAAATATATGAAGATCAGAGACCAATTAAAACAATAAAGAGATCCTTGAGTTTCCTTGTAACAATCTTCAATTGATCAAATGAACGAAAAAGTATCAAAATGAACCCAAAATCTAAAGAAAAAGGGTGATTTTGTGACAAGGAAATACAATAAAATCCAATCAAAGATCAAAAGTATTAAAAGAATCAAGTTGTAGGTCTGACAGAAGACATAAACTGATAAAAACAAGTTCTTAGTTAAAAGGAAATACCCAAAAAGCACACCCAGTACAAAGGCATTCAACAATTTTTCAAAATGAGGAAAAATCGGTGCTCTGGCTATAACAGCACTAGAGCGCTACAATGCTCCCTAAAACACTATAGGGGAGTGTCAATCGAGAAATCAACGCTCTGGCTGTAACTGGAGAGGGCACGAGTTTCTGAGAAAGAAAGGGAACAACCCAGAAAATTAAAAACTCGGGAAGTTTGATCAACAATCTCTATGACACAACTTCAATAATAACAACAGATGTATATAAGAGCAAAATACAACAAACAAGATCTGAAGATGAGCAAAAAGCTAAGACAAAACCAAGGAAAGAAACCAAAACAGAAAGCTTTGCTCCCCAGTGGAGGCGTCAATTTCTATTGTAGGAAAATTCCCCTGAGAATGGGTGAATATCCTCTTTGATTCTAGACCCCTACTACCAATACAGAAAGATGCTAACATTATACACTAACATTCCTTTAAATGTAGTTAAACTAGTCAAAGGGAAAAGAGGAAGAAAGTATGATGTACCTTTTTATGAACTTGTCCTCGCTTAATCCAGGCTGAACTTGATCTTCAAGCTCCTCAATGATATCTACAATCCAATAGACAACGCGGACTTCCTACTCTACCAAGATTAGTTTAAACTAAATTTATCAATAAAAGAAAAATATATGCAACCATACACAAACTTGAAGGAAATAGGCCAAGCATATATTAATGAGAACATTACAAGGCACTTACAATCTATAGATGCAGTTGCAGCAACCTCTCCAAGTCCTCCTTGTCCAACCCCTTGCTCGAAAGATCCACGATCAGAATGACAATACTTTTTGTTGATTATTCTCCTCTCCTTCACCATGAGAATTCCTCCTTTTATAAGCTTTCACAAGCTCAACCACCTTAGTTATATTTGGAATAAGTTGAGGATATGACTCCATCAGTTGTGGCATCTCCATTAGATGCAGCATAAATCTTGGATTCGAGCCAAACCAACTCGGATCATCTCTAGTTGTCATTAGAGGTAAGGGGGATTTCATCCCATGATTCTCTCAACCAATCGACGCTCCCTCAATACTGGAAACAGAGCGTTGCAACACTCCTTGCTAGATGGAAAGGGAGCGCTAGCACTCCTTGCATATGAGCAAGGGAGCACTGTTCTTCCTAAAGTTCGTTAAGATGACCATTTCTTAAAGCAAAACATTTTGCTTAAATTGTCAGATGATGTGGTTTCCCCTTCCAACATGTTCTAGAGGATGTATCAAGTGTTTCCATGGTGCCTTTCGCAATGCGACATTTGCAGAACGAAAATGCGACATTTATGACACTTGTGACAAAAGTGTGACACTTGCAACAATGATAATGTGACATTATCAAAGTGGGGAATTTTGACGTGTATCAAGGAGGAGAGTAACTTCTGCCCTTGACTGTCATTGAGGAAGAAGAAAGAGTCTCTCTTAGAGCATCATGGTCTAGCTTGCGGGTGGTCAGCAGTAAATCCGTCAAGAGTGGTTGTGCCTATGGTTGGCTGGAAACAAACACCCCTTTCAGCAGTCACTTCACGGTTTCTCATTTCTGATAAGTATCTTCATACTCTGTATATTGAAATGGAAATGATAGTTGAATATATATATATATATATATATATATATATATATATATATGTCTATGAATGAGTTATGTATTGAATGATTAAGGTAGAAATATGGATTATCTCTCTATGAACTCATACTTTTGAATGGTTGTCTGCTGCCTCAGTTTAGCACTCAAAGAGTCGTGGGACGTAAGCCTACAAAAAGGTCGGGTTGGATTTATTGGAATGTTTAAGTCCTATTGGTCTCTAAAATCTACCGTCACATAAATTGCAAGTTCAAACCATGTGGGAGGAGAGCGCCTCCTTCAGACTCTTCACCGTATGACCGAGGGATCATGCCCATATCCTTAACCATTACGGCTAAAGGAATTTGTGTGTAAGCCACAAGATTTTTCAAAGGACCCATGTGACCAAGGTATGGGAACCCTACGCTAGGCCTGAAAGGAGTTGAGTCTTTCTGACTTCGGAACTTCAGGAAGTCGGGGCTCCGCAGTGTTTCGACCTGACCATTTATAAATCGATTGAAGGCAACTGGTGGTCACAGTTACCCACAAGGTTCACTGGTGCCTAGTGGTCTCCCTAACTGTGGAAGACAGACCTGCCTCAGCGTTAAACCTTGACCCATTTACCCATCGCGAAGTAACGTGAATTACCGATTCGAAGGTATTTGGAAGTTCCCTTGGCCATTGGATCTACGCTGAGGTAACTTCGACGAAGTCTGACTTCAGGAGAACATAGATGTTATATCATCAAACTCCTTGAATGCTAAAGTTACGAAGTAACGAGAACCGTAGATCTGAGGATGTTTCGATATCTCATGTAACTATCAAATCTAAACCATGGTCAGCCTGACGTTGACCTCTCCAGGAACAGGGTGGAATTCACACCACGAATCCCCCAAACGTCGAAGTTACAAAGTAACGGAGGCCATAGATCCAATGGTTACATGGACATGCCTTGACTGTGAGATAGAAGGACTTGAAAGGCGACCATTCCATGGTGATGTGGCATGCTGATGTCACCTAGGGTGATGTGGACCCATGTTTGAAGTGTGACGTGTCACCTGGATTCAAATGTTTCACAGAGCCTACGCGCCCATTGAAAAGGTGGCATGTGTCACCGGCTGTAGTGGGCATGTGTCCTCTCTGCCTTGTCGTGTGTCATCTTTGGCAATTACCTATTGGTCCATGTAGCGAGAGGAGTAATCGGGACCCACTTGTATTTTCTATTGCATCTAGTACGTCACTCCGTCCAAGAGTGGACCCTTTAGGACTTCAGGACTCCAGGGGTTTGGGATGCAACATCGTGGGTAAGGTGAAAGGCCCAAAGGTCATAGCCACGTGGAGAGATTATGAGACTTCATATTTTTGGAATACAGTATCAAGGGTGAGTCGAAAGGCCCGAAGGTCGAAGCCACATGACGATATTTTGGGATCCTTCGGGAGTTCGAGAATTCGGGAATCCGGAGGACATGTGTGCAGAAAAGAAAAGGGATGTTCAGTGCCGAACACCGAATTCTCCTCTAGCTTTTGTGTTAGATGAGGATTAAGTCTCGCCGTTGGTTTGGACGGTGGATGGACCTTCCCTGTGGGAAGTAGGAACCTGAAAATGGTATGAAGGAGATGGATCCACGTGGCCCTCAACCAATGAATGCCCAAAGGACTTCAGGAAGCCATAACTTGTAAACCAGAGGTCGGATTAGAGCCTGGTAATAATCATTAGAAAGCTACGCGTGAGTAGAAGAGAATGAATCATCTCAAAGAGATG
Organism: Picea mariana; assembly: GCA_032191745.1. Lineage (NCBI taxonomy): Eukaryota > Viridiplantae > Streptophyta > Pinopsida > Pinales > Pinaceae > Picea > Picea mariana. Next base: position 73,232 of record JASDQU010309649.1, read on the forward strand.
ATTCAAGGTTATTTGAGTAAGCAATTTTTTTATGCCACATCCCTAAAAAGAGTAATTCAAGGGGTCGGTGTGTTACAAATTGGTATCAGAGCATGGTTTCAACACTTGGTCTGCTTGGGTTCATGAACGAGTCACTTAAAAATCTTATTTAGAGAAATTTTAGGGGATGACACACTATATTACCCATTCCTAGGAGGCTTAGTTAAGCCTCTACTGAAGAAAGGAATGAAACCTTTTGTTGTTGTATATGTTTTGAAAAATCTGAATTGTGTGTTGTTCATAAACCAATAGATCATTAACTAACATAAAATGTTTTATCAGCACTCAAGCAGTCAGTGGACCGCAGGAAAACTACATCATAAAGGATGGTGACACACCATGAATTCGAGGAAAGCTCTCACATTAGAGAGGAAGAATTTGATGAAAGGAGAGCGGTGAAAACCCCTCCAGATTTGGCTAAAACTGTAAGAAGCCTCATGGCAGAATTACAGAGTTGTAAGGCTGATAATGAAAGGTTGATAAAAGAGCAGGAAAATCAAATTGAAATTAATGCAGTCCTACTGCAAAGCTTATCAGATATACAAAGGTAGCTACAACATGGACCAGCATCCAATCATGTGGACAGACATCATACGAAGAAAACCCAGAGTACACTTGAGATAAGAAATAATGGCCCTGAAAGTCGCCACACAAGGAGGAGCACCTCAAAGAAGGCCCAACATGGAGCCAAGAGACACTTATTGGAAGAATCCTCTGGGTGAGGAAATTGACAACTCCAAGGAATCTTCTAGTAGCAAAACTAGTTCGCATTCCCGGAAGAAAATAAAGAAGAGGAAACATTCCAAGAGTCGTGACCTTGAAGAGTTCAAGAAATCCGAACCACCCACTTTTGATGCAGAGATTAAGAAGGGGGAAGAAGCAGAAGTTTGGCTGCTTAGCTTGAAAAAGTATTTCAGATTCCATGACTACTCTGAAAGTTTGAAGGTTCGAATAACCATTTTTAACCTGAATGGAAAGGCCTCCATTTTGTGCGAGGACCTTAGGAATGTGAAAGGAATCCATGAGAAGGACTTGTCATGGAAACAATTTGAGACATACTTCAAGAAGAAGTATCTGTCAGAGAAATACTTCAAGAAGAAGTATTTGTCAGAGAAATACTCTGATGGGAAGACCAAGGAGTTCTATGAGCTCAAGTTGGGACAACTCACAATAGAGGAATATATCATTAAATTCCTTGAGTTGATAAGGTATGTGCCCTACATCAAATATGCAACAATTTATTAGTGGACTACCTTATTCGTTCTTGGACAGGATTGAATTTGATGAGCCAAAGACATTAGAAGACCTTAAAAGTGTATACCAGCAAAATTTCCCCTCTCAGAGTATAAATAAACCCTTTGGAGAAGCCCCAGGTAAGACTAATAACACAAAGAGAGAACCCTTGAAATGTTGGGGTTGTGGAGAAGAACATCTGCTGAGAGACTGCCCATACATGAAACAAAATAGTGGGAGGGTATACAACATCCAAGAGGCTACCATAGTCAATGATGTGGCTAGTAGCATGCCATAGATTTATGCAGCCTTGGATAATAAACAAGCCGACCACCAAGCTTCAGTGGTTGATATGGAAGGTATGATTTCCAACCATCTAGTTTCCATTTTAATTGACCCTGGTTCTAATTTGAGTTATATTTCCCTTCAAACTATTGAGAAATGTAAATTGCAACAAGTTAAATATGTTAAATCATGTCTCGTACAACTAGCCACGGGAACCAAAAGAAAAGTAACAGAGATCGTACTGATCCAGATTATTTTTGGAATGAAATGAAAGAAAAGATATACAATGAAATACTCATGAAAATTGCCAGAAACAGAGAAATACAACAATACTTTATTTCTATTAATGAAAGAATTGTAAAGAGACTATAAAAGTACAGAGTGCAAGACTAGCTAGAATGGTGGCAGCTTTATCTATGAGAAGAGATGTGACAGCTACGCTCATTCGCAATAAGATGATTACAATGAGGCTCTGAAGGCCTTTTTATGATAAAAAATGAATGTCAAAACCCTAGACATCCAAAAACCTAACCCTAGGAGATGAAATGCCAAAAGTCATGTGGGCCCCGTTTGGGTAAGTTAGTACATTCTGGGGTTGTAATTTTTGCATACGATCTCCATTTTAGGCGCGTGATAGCCCATTGGAAAGGTCTTTTCGATAACCATGCATTACGTTGTCAAACTCTGGCTCAGTATACATTTTGACTATGGTGAGCCAAAAAAACACTGTTTAGGGCCCCAAAACGGCCCTGGAAGTACAATAAGATGTGCTGACATGAAAAAATATAAAATAATCTGGTTAGATTAAGTGGGAAGCAACCGGTATCCACCTGGAAGATGTGTAGGGCTTCAGACAACCCCGAAAGTATAAAACCCACAATTACAAAGAAGTACAGAAGAACATGTTGAACTAAAAACTAACAAGAGAAGCCAGTTGGAATAGGTGGGTAGCCACCAATATCCCCTTGGATCAATCCCCCCCCCAAGAAGCAATGGTCTCCATTGCATTGAGTTCCCAAGGAAGAGAGGAAAGTGTTTTCTAAATCTAAATCTTGGTGAGCTACGTGCCTTGTTGGATAATTTGTGTTGCTTGGCTTGTGAAAGAGTGTCACAAACCTGTTGTTGGCATGGTTGAATATGCTCCACCAACCTATTTTCTTTGGGTTTGACGGGCATTGTGCAGGCACCGTTGTAGGTGAAGAGATAATATCCTCTTTCTCTGTGACAATATGTTTTTTGTTGGATAGAAGGTTTTGAGGTTGTAGTGGTTGTAGCGGTCTGTTGTGCATACTTTGAACAGGCTGTGAAGAGGATGAATTTGGCAGTATGAAAGATTACCTTGCGGCACTGCTTTGGTGGAGCAGTAGTCAGAACTACCTCTAGTATCCTATAGAGCTTACCTCCAAGAGTAATAATGACACTATGGAATCTAGACTCATAGACAACATGATGTCCCCACATATATGGTTGGCCCAAAACCACATCACAGACATCAAGAGGGACAACATCACACACTACCTCATCCTTGAAGCGATGGATGCCATAGGATAGGCGACACTATTGGATGACACAGAGATCTCGTCCCTGGTGAAGCCACCCGATGTTGTATGGCTGCGGGTGTGGTGTTGTTGACAAACCCAAATGTTTGAAGGCCTTAGCTGAGATGAGGTTCTTCTGGCTGTCATTATCAACAATGAAATGCAACGGGCTCCCCTTCACCCACATTTATGAATGGAAGAGACACTCCCCCTCTTTAGGATCTACTGATTCTTCTATTTGAATTGTTGTGGTCGCGACAGTAGCAGTGGGTTCTGCATCGATGATCTATCTGTTTTCAATATTTTCTATATCGGATTTTCAATCAGGGTCCAACTCCGTGTCTTTGACCTCGGCCACCAATGACTGTTTTGAACAACATTCATCGGTGTTGTGTCAGGGGATTTTGTGGAAGTCACACCACTTCCCAATGTCATTCTTCATTTTCACTTTACCCTTCTTGTCCTGTGTCTTGGATTGGTTGTCTAAAGTTTGTTGGTTAGGGTCATCTTTACCATGCTTTGGTTGTTGCAGATTTGCAGACCCAAATTCCCATTTGTTTTGGTGCCTAAATTTCTGCTTGATTTTGACTGCATATCAATAGGCAGCTCCCAATGATGAGATGTTTAGGAAATCCATTTCGGTTTGGATGTACCTATGCAGAGCCCCACAGTATTTCAGAACCAGATGTCGCTCAAAGTCTTTGATACCCAGCTTGGTGTGAAAGGTATGGAAAGTATTTGTGAACTCCAACATTATTTGGCTCTTCTCTTGTCGTAGTGTGGTCCATCTCATGTATTGGCCTTCATAGTTATCAACAGGGTAGTATTGTTCCTTGACCGCATCCACAAAAAAATCCCAAGTGGGCTCGACTCCATATATTCCAAATTCCTCTGTGGAATGTTGCTCCCAGTAAGTTTCCCACCAATGTTTGACATGGGGGAGAGCCTTGAGGAGCGCGAAGGTGATCTTTTCCCTGTCAGGAAAATTTTGAACAGATAAATAACCTTATAATATATTTAATCATTTTTTCTAGGGCATCCGGATCTATCTGACCTTCAAATATGGGAATATCAAAATTAACCTATACCCTGAAGGGAGAAGTTTCTCCAAAAGGGTCGCTTAATGAAGATGGGAATGTTGCTATCGGTAGGCATTGAAGGATGTGTGCAAAATTCTTCATCATTTTGTCCCTTTGTCACGCGAGAGCTTGCTCAAGCAACATGTTAATAGAATCTTTTGCTCCGTCGTTTTTCTTTTCTGCTACCATCGAGGGTTTCTTGGGCGTGTGAGAGTGATTATCCTCAAGAGAGACAATCGCGAGACCCAACTGGCTATACTTGGACCTCAACGAGGACATGTGCTGAAAATGATCAAGAATAGCCTGCTCTGATACCACTGATCCAAATTATTTTCAGAATGAAATGAAAGCAGAGATATACAATGAAATACTCATGAAAATTGCCAGAAACAAAGAAATACAACAATACTTGATTTCTATTAATGAAAGAATTGTAAAGAGACTATAAAAGTACAGAGTGCGAGACTCGCTAAAATGGTGGCAACTTTATCTTTGAGAAGAGATGTGACAATTATGCTCATTCGCAATAAGACGATTACAATGAGGCTTTGAAAGCATTTTTATGATAAACATGAATACTAAAACCATAAACATCCAAAAACATAACCCTAGGAGATGAAATGCCAAAAGCCATGTGGGCCCCGTTTGGGTATGTAATGTCCCTTACCTCTTGATGAAGAGGTCTGGGAAGACTTAGTGGTCTAGACATCCCCACTAGACCATAGTCTCACACAACATGGGGAAAAGTCAACCAAACTAATGTTATATTTTGAAGTTGACTTAGGAAAAAGGGAAAAGGGGCAAAAAGTAACTCAATGAAGAATTAGAAGCTGGAGGTTGAGTTAGGAGTTGAACCTAGGGGTTAAACTAATTAAACAGGAAAACATAATAGAGGTATAAAAGAAAGGCTATGGCGCACCTCTCACATCATCTTGGATATTTGGTATTTTGCTTGTTGAACTCTCGAGCACACAGTTTTGAGGGTTTTGAGATTACAAACCCTAGAGAACAAATCAGTGGTGAAAGATCCCACTCACCTTGTTCCAAACTTGGTCTCGGGGATGAAATACTCCACCCACACCATTCTACATT
>JASDQU010309649.1:95189-112879 GCA_032191745.1 Picea mariana
CTCTCCGTTCTCCTTGCTTCTCTGTCTCTCTATTCCTTCCTCCCCCCCCTCTCTTTTTACCTCTCCCTCCCTCCCTTCCTCCCCTATCCATAAGGAAGTTAGCCTTCCTTATAACCCCATTAATAAAACAAGGGACAATGTACTAGAGTAGAGTTTTTAGTCTATGTTGTGATTAGAATTTTATTATGTGAATGGCTCAACCTTCTAGATACCAAAATGACTCATCCTCATTACATTGTACTAGGATTTAGTGCCCTAACTAAGAAGTGCACCCTCCTCTAGCTTTAGTGCCCTTGCAACTGCATTGCAACAACTAATTGGGGAAGATTTGTAGCTGCAAATATTCATAGCTTGAAAGGGTTCTAGATCTCTCATGGTTGGAGATCAATTGGTATCAGAGCTCCAGATCCAAAGCAGAACCAACAACAAAAGCAAGAGAAGTCTGCAAGACATCCATATATGGTTTTCAACACAATTTTTTTTTGGGTTTTCTCAATATTTGTTTTCATAACTCACACCCTCCTCAGGGTTTTTACTTTATGGTGGATATACACATATCACTTTGCAAGTGAAATATAACATACTTTAAGCATGCATGGCCCATTGAATCTTTCTTTCCTCTACAAGTTATCCAATATCACCATAGTGCGACTCTCATCCTAGAGAATAAAACCCTCTCTCTATCTCTCACCCAGATATTCTTTAGTGTTTGGTGTCAAGATTTACACTTAGTGCATTTGTGCATGAAAATCATGCCTCAAAGGAGAAAGCCCTTATCAGTTGACTCAGACTCTAATACACCTAATGCAGTACAAGACCTAGCATGAACCTTCAATGAGCTACTGAGAATGCAACAAGAGGGTAACCTAGATCCATTCCACCTTGACACTAGGTTCTAACTCCCCAAATTTGCGAGGCAAATGAATGGAGAGGTCGTAGATTCATGGATCTACAACCTCTCCACATATTTCAAGACTTGTACCTACTTAACTAAGGAAAGAAAAATCCAAATAACAACTCTCCATTTGGAAGGCCTAGCTCAGACTTGGTGGGACACTCAACTTAAAAACATCACATTGGTGGTAGATATAGGAGATTCCAATAACTTTTCATAGTCACCTATCAAAACATGGGCAAAATTTTGTTAGGCTTTGAGAGACGGTTTTTATCCACCCAAGTACCTTCAGAATATGTGGACAATATGGCTTCAACTCAGGAAATTACCTACACAAAATGTACAAGCATACATTAATGTACAAGCATGCATTGACTACTTCTGCAAGCTTCGACTCCAGCTTCACATATCAGATCCAGAAGATGTATTGATTCTCAAATTTATCTCAATTCTATAGAGAAGTAGAGTTGTTTAAATGCCTGAATTTGGATAAATATTTTAAACAAGATTTTTCTATAGAAAGAAAGGTGGTTCCTCGAGGCCACACTCCTGAATCGCGACCAACACATACCTCAGCTCCATCACAGGATCCTAAAACTCAGACCTTAGCTCACCCTAATAATCTTATAGCACCTCATCCCAACAATCCCAATCCCAAATCGGACGGCGAGACCATTGAATGGTTGTTCAGAAAATATTGGTTATCTAGAATACGGCCACAACAGGGTACTCAATCGACTACATCACCTATTTCCACTTCCACCATCACCGATACGAGCTTCAACGGCGCGTATCTCAGCCCAGAAAACGACAACTCGATTTTATTGGTCCTGCTTTCCACGCCAATCCAAAATCAAGGCAATATGGGATTGCATCTCCTTCACATCCCTATGACATTTATCTTCCACCTTATTCAACTGTGGGCACTGCAAACCAGTTGCAATTCACTTCATATCCTCAACAACAAACTGCGATACACCCAAATTCAATGAAATTTCTGTCGTGGATGCCTAATGCCGGAGGATGAATGACAGTGAATGATAGATTGAAAATGGAGGGAAGTAGAAGCGCAATTGAATGGCCTATAAAAATGGGTAGCTTGCAGTATGATCCATATTTATATCCTGAGCAGAAATACGTGAGCAGTAGTGCTATGGCTGGAGAAAGGCTGGTTGGGTCTGCAGAGAACTTGTCATATACTGATCAAGCATGGAAACCCTATAGCACTAGTTCCACTTCCATCCCGCAGTCATATTTTCCTCCAAATCAGTATTCTCTTCCATACATGGGGATCAATCGTAACAACAATGCCATCTCAGTGAATTCGGCATATCAGGCTCAACAACAACCCTGGTATCCGGGCGTGGGGGGAATTGTTTGAGAGGACCCATAAATCCATACGACAACCGATACTCAAATGGTTATTGATATCAATTAAACACGCGCTCCTTTACATTCTAAGTGTTGGAATTGCGTTCTTATAATCCACATTTTCACAGGAAGAGCGACCCCGTGCATTAGTCTAGTTGAGTTTAACATTAGAATTTAAATAAACTACATAGTTATCTGAATATCATGCCAGAAATCAGCCATTGAAGAGATTCAAAGTTATCATTGAGCCTCCCTTCCTCGCCACTTTCAGTGTTTGGCCTTTCAAATGAACTATTTTGACGAGTCTATTCATAAAAACTCTTAAGATCCAACAGCTGAGATATTTGTGAGCCTGTTAGAGAAAGTGGTTGACATATATCGCAATATGTCCCTCCTCATGGTGGATCTAGTAAGCAATCCTGGACCATTAAGATAAGTTGGAGGCTCGAACTAAGAAATCAGATTAGACGAAAAATAGAGGGATAACAAAGACCCAAAAAATGAGTTGCAGAAAGAACCCGAGAAAGAGAAGTCGAGCTCCAACAGAATAAACCCTTCAGAGTCTTTATTCAAAATGGAAGAAAAAATGGACATAAATCTATGCCAAGGTGATGTCGATGCATTAAAACCGAGTCATTAGTTGCAACAACTAGAATTTAATTATAGTGTTCACCATATAGATGAAGAACAAAAGTTATCACTTCCCACATTAACTAGGGCTAAGTGCATGAAGTTGGTGGCTGAAAAAGGGAAAAGGGGGTCAGCAGGAACGCATGCTCGTAGAAACGAGTGGTTTTCTAGGAACACACGCTTTTCTAGTAACATGTGCTTTTGGAGGAACACACACTTTTCTAGGAATGCCCGCTATTCTAGGAACATGTTATTTTCTAGGAATGCATGCTTTTCTAGGAACACACACTTTTCTAGGAACGTGCGCTTTTCTAGGAACTCGCACTCACAAAAATGCGTGCGCTTTTCTAAAAACGCACACTCGCAGGAACACATGTGATTTTCTAGGAACATGTGTGCTTTTCTAGTAACTCCCACTCGCAGGAACATGTGTGCTTTTCTAGGAATGCGCACTCACAGGAACTTGTGCACTTTTCTAGGAATGTGCACTCCCAGGAATGCGCACTCACAAGAACACGTGCACTTTTCCAGGAACACACACTCGCAGTAACGTGTGCACTTTTCTAGGAACGTGCACTCGCAGGAACACACACTCAGAGGACTAGGGGGTCGCCACGTCAATTGGAATGATCAAGGACATGTCACATGGATGCCACATGGTAGTAAGAGATATGTTGCCTATGTAAACCCAAGAACTTTGAAAGGTGATAAATTTCGTTCTAGAGATCAATTCTGAGCGAATTTACCGTCGTTGGAAATCTCTTGATGAGGAAAAGAGGATGGATATGTGATAGAGAATATTTAAGGCCAATGTAAGAAGCGAAAATTTAATACCCCATCCTTAAAAAAAAGGTACGTAGGGGTCGGATTTGTTACAAAGTGGTATCGGAGTAGGCTACAACACTAGGCTTGGATGGGTCAGAGATTAGTCATAGGACTGGTATATCATAATTTCGAGGAGCTTGTTGAAGGATGCTTCTACCTTTAAAGGATTATTTCTTTATCTGCACAAGTCCCTTGAGGATGGAGGACAACATATTGAAATTGCACCTTGGAAGCCCTAGCTGAATTATAACAAAGGAAATTATATTGTCCCTTTTCCAAATTGATGACTACTCTTACACGAGTAGGAATATGTCGATAAGCATTATTGGTAAAACCTAAATGAAAATGGAAGAGGTGGTAGAAAGTTTTCTATGAAGTTGCCTGAGTCCAGACAAGGGACATGAGCTGGGTTTTTTTGTTAAGTATAATAATGTGTATCTTCTAGGGAAGACATAGTATCCTAAAATTAAAATGGTTGATTATATAAGGGTTAAGACCCTTGCAGAAAATTCATTGTGATTAAAGGAAATTGGTATGGATTGATATAATCCATAGCATTAATAGTTACTTATTTAATAAAAGAATAAACCCTGCATATGTGTATGATCCATCATGATCAGAGGACTGATGGAAAATGTGTATGGTCAATTTTATTTGACCTATAGTGAATGCAGAAAAATAATGTTGGAGAATAACCGAGTTGAGCAATTAAAAATGAGTCCTTTGGAATATTTCTAGACCACCTAGAAGAGGTAAAGAGATATGAACACATGAGCGAGCTTATGATTCTCATGACTATAATAAGAGAAAGTATATACTTATTAATCGAAAGACATGTATGTGCATGTGAATACAAATGGTAGATAGATGGAATACATCTGCACTGTGAAGATGGGTAAAGTGGTCAGGGAACGGGGATATGTCAGAATGCATATGGAAAAGATTGAGCATGCATATAGGCTTACTATAGTATGTTATTGGATGTAAACTATGTTGATTTCATGGATCATATGGTTAATGATGATATGAGTATAGCAGCATAAGTAATATGCTGATGACAATGATTACACATTACCTTAAGAGAATGAGGTAGAATGGTTAATGAACTTACTCATTCCGTATGTAGTAAAGGAAGTGTTGGGACATCTCTATATGACCAATGGGTTAGATTAACATCCAAAGGTGGATGTTAGCCATAAGAATATGGCTTGGTGTGCTTAAATTGTAGTGAGAGGGAATTTGGAAAAAATGGTTCCCTTGATAAAAAGGTTTGTTGACCAAGAATGGTTTGATACATGAAGAGAAGCTTGAGAAGTTGTCATGTTGCCTGGGGCACTGCTGAATTGCCTAGATCGTGTTTCTAGGTCATTGCATACTTCTATAGTATTTTAGGAAAGAGTGTACTTATCTTCTTGGTGGTCATCATAGGAAAAGTGAAACATAGTTACGAATATGTTTGCGAGACTAGCCATGTGAATATCATGTATATGATTGTAAAATATAAAAAAAGAGATTAACATGGTGTTGTGTATTCCTATGAGTCTTGTCATAAGAATGGTTGTAAGATCTCTAGAAGGAAGGATATGAAATTTTGAAATTCCCATGTATAGGAATGACATAGAAAAAGGTACAATAGTGAGCTTGCATAGTAAACATCCATAGATGTAAATGGATGCTTGATTGCATGAACTGAATGTATTATAAGGTTTCCTAGTATGAAGGAAGAAATGAATAGGTTTGTGAGACTAGCCATGAGGGTGGCTATAAATTCTCTTTAAAGAAGAATGAAAATAGGACCCAATAAATAGGGCTGAATGAGGTAACAAGGGTGCAAGTGATGTATCTATGTATATGTAAATGTACATATACTTATAAGTGAAATGTGAGGCAAGATTTGCACTTGCGAGATCTAAATAATTCCATGGATGCATGGCTGACCTTATAATGGAAGAGTCTGATGTGACTTGATGAAATGATAACTTGAGGGGGATGTGTTCCCTTTTTCCTCAGGAAAATCTAGTATACATTGATGGAAAGGTCAAATGAGCAGGGATTCTTAGTTTCCATTATAAAGGGAAACATGATTATGATTTTAAAGATTGGATATGAATGGTCATTAAAAATCATGAACCAATTCATTTCCAATAGATCAAAAATGAAACAACAAAGTGTTCCTTTGGTGGACACCCATACCGCATGCTAAGGCATGTGACTAAAGTACAATGAATATAAATTGATGGAATGAATGCAAATTGATGGGACTTTTCCATTCCTGGTCGTGATCATCAGGAGGATCTTGCAGGACATTACAGAAAAGAGAAATTTATTGATCCCGCTTTCCACGCAAACCCAAAATCAAGGCAATATGAGATTGCATCTCCTTCACATCCCTATGATATTTATCTTCCACCTTCTTCAACTGTTGGCACTGCAAACCAGTTCCAATTCGCTTCATATCCTCAACAATAAACTGTGATACAACCAAATTCAATGAACTTTCAGTTGTGGATGCCTAATGCCAGAGGAGGAATGACAGCAAATGATGGATTGAATATGGAGGGAAGCAGACGCACATCTGAACGGTCAAGACAAATGGGCAGCTTTCTGTATGATCCATATTTATATCCCGAGCAGAAATACATGAGCAGTAGTGCTATGGATGGAGAAAGGTTGGTTGGGTCTGTAGAGAACTTGTCATACACTGATCAAGCATGGAAACCCTATAACACTAGTTCCACTTCCATCTCCCAGTCATATTTTCTTCCAAATCAGTATTCGCTTCCATACGTGGCAATCAATCGTAACAACAATTCCATCTCAATGAATTCAGCATATCAGGTTCAACAAAAACCCTGGTATCCTGGCGTGGGGGGCAATTGTTTGAGAGGCTCCATTAATCCATATGACAACCAATACTCAAATGGTTATTGATATCAATTAAGTCCTTTATATTGTATGGCTTATACATTTTGAGTGTACAGGCTTATACATTCTCAGTTTTGGAATTGCGTTCTTATAATCCACATTTTCACAGGAAGAGTGACCCTGTGCATTAGTCTAGTTGAGTATAACATTAGAATTTAAATAAACTACATAGTTATCTGAATATCATGCCAGAAATCAGCCATTGAAGAGATTCAAAGTTATCATTGAGCCTCCCTTCCTCACCACTATCAGTGTTTGTCCTTTCAAATGAACTATTTTGATGAGTCTATTCATAAAAACCCTCAAGATCCAATAGCTAAGATATTTGTGAGGCTGGAAGAAAAAGTGGTTGACATATATCACAATATGTCCCTCCTCATGGTGGATCTAGCAAGCAATCTTAGATCGTTAAGATAATGTGGAGGCTCAAACTGAAAAATCGGATCAGACGAAAAATAGAGGGATAACAAAGACCCAGAAAATGAGTTGTAGAAAGGACCCAAGAAAGAGAAGTCGAGTTTCAAATAAACCCTTAAGAGTCTTTATTCAAAATGGAAGAAAAAGTGGACATAAATCTATACAAAGGTGATGTTGATGCATTAAAATTGAGTCATTAGTTGCAACAACTAGAAGTTTATTTTAGTGTTCACCATATAAATAAAGAACAAAAGATATCACTTCCCACATTAACTAGGGGTAAGTGCATGAATTTGGTGGATGAAAAAGGGAAAAGGGGGTCAATAGGAATGCGAACTCACAAGAATGGGCGCTCGCAGGAATGGGCACTCGCAGGAATAGGCGCTTGCAGGAACACGCCTTTTTCTAGGAACATGAACTTATCTAGGAACCCATGCTTTTCTAGGAACACACACTTTTCTAGGATCACGTGCTTTTCTAGGAATGCATACTTTTCTTGGAACACATGCTTTTCTAGGAACACATGCTTTTCTAGGAACACATTCTTTTCTAGGAACACACGCTTTTCTAGGAACACATGCTTTTTTAATAACATGCACTATTAGGAATGCAAACATTTTTCTAAGAACTCACACTCACAAGAATGCATGCGCTTTTCTAGGAATGCACACTCGCAGGAACACGTGCACTTTTCTAGGAATGTGTGTGCTTTTCTAGGAACCCGCACTCGTAGGAACGTGTGTGCTTTTTTTTGGGCCCCAACAACTCCCCTTAAATTTTTACAAAATTTAAAGGGCCCCCATTAGAATCTTGATAATTATAATGAGCTATAGAATCAACCTTTTCAAGCAGTTCGATACGTTTGCTTTCTTTGAGACAAACTTAAGACATTCACTATAGTATGAGACATTCATTACAAGAGTATATGTCAAAATTTAGAAACGAACATAAAAATCTCAATTTAAACAAAAACATTAATTTTTATCAACTGTTTACTTTCGTTTACATTATGATTATGTGTTCTTTCTTTTGCCCATTAGAAAGTTTGACTATTTTGAACAATGTGTTCAATAATTCATCAAATAATATCTTGGTTGGTTTCTCATTTTCATAAAATCGTTTGGTGATATTAATTAATTTTATTTTTTTTTCATTTTGCATCTCATTTCAATATAAAAATAATAATAATAAAAAAAAGAATTATCTATCTTTTGTTTGATTTTGTAAAAAACTAAAATTAATGTTTTTCTCTTCTCTATTAACTTTAAGCTTCTAGAATTTTAAGATCATATTTGGAAGGAAATTATAAAAAATGTTTGTTTAGAACATATAGTTAGTTTAAATCCATTTTTTATTTTATTGTTCTATATTTTGTTTTATTCACAATTTTTAGGTTATTAATTTAGGTGTCTTTTTGTTTCATAGGTTTCTATTATCAGTTATTTGATACGGATCTGATCATGGCTTTATTTTATTATCTAAATACGTTCAATATGATTGATCCAAATATAATATTGGATTGCTGCAAATAATTTTATAAGCAACAACTGATAAAATTTGGAAAGGCGTTAAGATCAGACAAACGATTTTGCAGGACGGATTGGAGCCATACCATGAGGAATTTGAAGAAACGATTGAAAACCATCTCCCAAATGGATCCATTTAGCTTCGGCGTATAAATGGTCCCCCCAAAATGCATAATTTGAGAGATATTTGTGTCTCTTTACGAGACAAATTTTAGGTGGCAAAAATTATTAGTTACGCCCAGACTATTCATTCATTGTATAAATATATGAGAAAGTTCAAAGCCAGGGGGATCCAAAAAAATTGAGAGGATGATTTTTATCCTTTCTATTTTGTATATTATTTATTTTGTAAACTTTTATTCTTTTTAAATGGAGTAATGGATGGTTGGAATCTTTGGGAAAATGAAAGAGTATTTTCAAAGAATAATATGGAATTCTACGTTGCTTAATGACTTTTGTCCTGTGAGTAAAATGGTTTTGTTTTCATTATAATATCTTCATATTCTTTGAATAACTGATTATTGATTGATTTAAATTACCTTTAGTTTTTTTTATTAATACATGATTAATCGCTATCATTTATATATTAATTTGTTTTCTATCTTTAAGATTCTATTATCCCAAAAATTCTTCCAGGACTACAGTATGGGCATGTGATTTTGAGAAAGAATATGAGAAAGCAATTCATCTTTGAATTTAGACCTATGTAATGTTTATTCCATTTCGTTCTTTCATTACTGTTGTATTATGAGAATGTTATTATGGTTGATTTTAGCTTTAGCTTGCCATTATATGGTGTTTTCATACTGTTAAATGTTATATGCTGTCCATAATTTCTTATTCCATTTTTTATGTGTGATTGATCTATCATTTAATTATTTTTGAATTTATTCTTAATGTTAAATATTGGATAATATCAATATTTAGATCTGAGTTTTCTCTCATTCTTAAATATTGATCATTCTAAGATCACATGATTTTTTGTCTTTCTGTTGTTATTAATTTACTCCAATATCAAATACTTCTTTGAATGTAATCTGAAAGTGCTAGTATTGTTCTCTTATAGGTTTCCATTAACAACAATACAGACATAAGCTCATACAAAACAAGAAGATAAACTCAGTTGACTGATCAGTTAGAGGTTATTATATGCATTATTTTCTTTTATTTATAGTTGTTTATGAATGAAACGATGATTACATTAATTAGCTTTTATTGTTTTTGTGTCACTGTTTCAATCGTATTCATTTAGTATTTATTTGTTTAATATCTTAAAAAAAAAAAAAAGTGTTGTTCATATTTGATTCAAAAACTTTATCAAACAATCATTTTCGCAAGATGTCATGCAAACCTTGTAAATTGTATATAAACTGTTCATAATCATTTGTATATTCACATTCTTAGAGAAATATTTGTAATTATTGTGTCGATTGTTAGAATCTTTTTTTTAGTTAGTTTATTTCATTTTTCTATGTTTAGGACCCTAGTTGGTTAACAGAGCCATTAAACCTGTCAGGATAGGTCATACCAAACAACTTGGGTTAATTAGACAACCCCGAACTGGGTCTATCCTTCGAGTTGACGGTGTGTCACTTATGCCCATCAACAAATGGCGCTAGAAGGAGGGCCGAGGTAAATTTAATGATTAAATGTTTTACCCCTCAACCTCTCATAATTCCATATTTATAAACTTTTCTTCTGTGTCATCCTGAAATGCACTAGAAGGAAGGCCAAACTGACAAGATGGCATTGTAGGAGTCTTTGTTTTGAATGTATTTAATTCCCCATGGCTCCCCAAATCACTGTGCTAGAACATGCTTTCCACTTCTCATTACTTGATATTCCCAACGAGATAATCTCTCTCTTGTCCAAACTCACCTTTGATGGTGGGGGGATGTATATGCAAAAGACCATATTAACAAGTTTTGGTGTAAATGCATCAAGCATGATATTTCTGATTTAAAGGTTTTATGCATATTGTTTTCTTTCACTTTCATAGGGAGGATTAAACATTGGTTTGAGTCTTTTCCAACATATCACATTATTGATTGGTTTCAGTTTTTAGATGAATTTTTAGATTATTTAGAAAAATATAATTACAATCAATTATGTGAAGAATTTAAGACTTTACTAATCAATGGCAATTCATCTCTAGAAGGATTTTCAACAAGAATCTATCATGTTCTCTGTAAATTTAATCTTTTTGACATGTCATTTATACTAAATCTCCTCTATGATTCTTGCATCCCTTTCATCCAGTCACATTCAATCATGAATGATGAATCGATTGCAAATCCTATCACTCAATTGCGAGAAGAATTTTGTTCGCAGGATGAGAGGAATGCATCTGAAAATTTTAAACAAGCAAGGGAGGTAGAATCTATTGAAAATGTTGTTACTGACAATCAAATTGGTTTTCCTTCTGAATCATTGTATACTCAGTCCTCAACCATCATGGAAGAATATTTGATATTGGGTCGAGATGAATGTCCATATTCTTCTAACCCTTGCTCTAATCAATACTTAAATTTAGTTATTGAAGAACACTTAGGTGACGAAAAATATCTTAAGCATTCTAACATTCCAATGAAACTGATTAGAGATGTAGATCTACAAATGGAAGAAGAAACCTTAAACCCTCATCTACGAATCATACCTTATCCACAAGAAATATCAGATGTTTGTTGTGAAAGTTTTGAATTATCTATCATACATGAGACAAATTTAGATGATCGTATTATGTTGAAGAATTTATCACCAAAACAGAGTGAACATTTTAAGGAAAGTATAGAGGAATGTCTTGAGAATACCATTATTAAATATCATAGATCAAGATATTCTTTTGATGTGCTCATTTCTTATTCCTTTTACTCTTTATATCCTAATCTCTTCTTAGATTCTGATGGATTTGATACTTTACCCACAATATCTTACTCTTTGCCATCACAATCAAATCTTTTCGATATGGAAAAATTTGGTGAAATTAATTCCAAACATAACAATTGTGAAGTTGGATTTGATTCTCTTTCACTTTCCTCACTCACATGGAATAATGACATGTTGCAAGATGATTTGAGACGATTTATTGTTGAAAAAGACAATGCACTTATTCTTATGGAAATCAAATATTCTATTCGTTCTTTGATTAGTTCAAATTTTAATGTTTATGCTTCACATTTTGAAATGATCAATATCATCAAAGGAAGCATTCAAACCAATATTCCTATTGATGTCATGAGTCCTCTTATGATGTGTTCCCCATTAATATATCCATTTCATCAAAGTCATAGTTTGCATCCTAATGTTTATGACAGGATCTTAGAATGGCTTGAAGATTCGTATCTAAAAAATCTTCATAATAAAGATAAAGTTGTGCTTGCTTTGTTTCTACCTAAACATCTAGGAAGTAAGCATTACATGATTTTCTTAGATCCTCCATGTGAAGAAATTGATGAACACTTGGAGAATCCTCAGGAGGATGCAACACTTCGACCTTGGTTGATTGTTATGTCAGGTTCCCATAATATTGACAAGTTTTCCAAACTTACTTACACTCTTCCTTTCCATTATGACCCATATCAAGACAAAATTGCAGAATGGCTCGAGGATTCATACAAAAAGAATGTTCAAGGGAATGGTAAGGTCATGTTTGCTTTGTTTTTAAATGATGATGATAAAGGTAAGTATGATATATTTTTTGTTATTTTTCGATATATTTTTGTTATTTTTCGAGGTAACAAGGGTGCAAGTGATGTGCATATGTATATGTAAATTTACATATACATATAAGTGAAATGTGAGGCAAGATTTGTACTTGCCAGATCTAAATAATTCCTTGGATGCATGGCTTACCCTATAATGGAAGGGTCTGATTTGTCTTGATGAAATAATAACTTTAGGGGGATGTGTTCCCTTTTTCCTCAGGAAAATCTAGTATACATTGATGGAAGGGTAAATGAGCAGGGATGCTTAGTTTCCATTATAAAGGGAAACATGATTATTCTTTTAAAGACTGCATATGAATGGTCATGAACAATCATGAACCAATTCATTTCCAATATATAAGAAATGAAACAACAAAGTGTTCCTTTGGTGGACACCCACACCGCATGCTAAGGCATGTGACTAAAGTACAATGAATGCAAATTGATGGAATAAACTTGCATATGTGAGTGCACAATCTAAATGCATAATAAATATGCATGCTGATAATTCCTCATGGAAAGGAAAGGAGAATGTGGTGGTTGATGTTATCTCTAAGAAGTATGAAGAGAAAGATTTTCTCTATTTGACTTATCTTTCCTAGTACCCAATTCAGTAGTGGAGGTACATTAAGGATGGTGAGTGAATGCCAAAATAGTGCATACAATCCACTAACTACAGGCTAACCTCCATGTGCACCTCTGCTACCCTTGGAATAATGATGGGCTTTTCTATAAAAAACATAATTTTGTTTTTGTCTAGAATTCAACATTAAAATCCTTAGTGTTAACTGAAATACACTCCTCTCTCATATTCTTGTTCAATATCTTATACTTTAAATCCAATTTAATGAGATAATAAAGATTAAAAAAAAAAAATCACCACCATGTTAGAGAGGTAATGAATTAACTAAGAGTCTATATATCACAAATGGCATAGAAACTGACAGAATTTAATCTGGGTGAAGTGGTAGCGAAAGAGGGACCCAAACTTCCATCAAAAAAATGATTTTGAACGCAATTTTCCAGCATCTGTCAAAATGAATTTTTCATCTATGAAATAGGATAATTGAATGATTTTCTCCATTATGATTCCAACACAACTCACATAATCAAAATTCGATTCCCTAAAGTGTAAGAACGAATCTCCTAGGGTTTCTTGCCTGAATCAGCGTCATCAGTCGTTACACAGACGAAATGCTTGAATATAATAGTTAGTGGGATCAATGTAAACACCTCTTTGTTTTCTTTGTGGTGCAAAGGACAATAGTCCAATTGAGGATCATGTGAAAAAGTTAAGGGTATTTAAGTTCTCCTCCAACAATGTTAGCACAAGTCCACATTATTGGTTTCTCGCCTCCACACAACAATACTTTGGGTAAAGAGTTTTTTTTTTTTATCGCAAATAATTTTTAATTTAATATTTGAAGTCTAAATAATTTGAATTTAATTAAAATACATATTATTTAGATGTTCATTCAAACAAAGAAAAAATATATAATAATATTTGAAATATGAAGTTTTAAAATTTCCCAAAGGATGTGCTGAAGGGGATTTAAAACTATGACGAGCACACATAATTTACCAAGGATGTCCAAATATCACATGTAGGTAAAATCCCATATGCCCCGTTGAAAAGAAAACCAAAACATCAAAGGAACTTCGTCGATGTTCAAATCATAGGAAATAAGAGGAACTTCACTGAACCTCATCGGAGGCAATAAGAGGAATGCCATCGAAGCTCATCGATAAGGTTGATGGAAAATGCTCCGATCAATCAGTGAGGTCATTGATGATCTCTCATATGAGCTACATGGAACTTAGTTCTTCACCAAACTTGATATTTTCTCTAGTTATCAATAGATTCACATGAAGGAAGCATGCAATACTAAAATTGATTTCCACACTCATGAAGGTCATTATGAGTTTTTTGGTGGATCCATCAGGTCTTTACAATGCACCTTCCACTTTTTAGAGCCTCGTGATAAAAATATTTCAATCCCTTTTGTGCCATTTTGTCTTGGTTTTCTTTGATGACATCTTGGTCTCCAATAAAAATTGATCGACACATGTGACACACGTGGATCAGGTTTTACAACTCCTACATAATCACTAACTATTCCTTAAAAACATTATAAATGTTCTTTTGACATCCAAGAAGTGGAATATTTGGGACACATTGTGATTGGGGAGGAATAAGGAAGCCAAACCATTTTTTTAGTCTTTAAAAGATGCTATGTGCACTACCCCAACACTCACCATTCCTAACTTCAATAAGTCTTTTGTCTTGGAATGAGCTTCTTTTGGAAAATGAATTTGGACAATGTTAATGCAAGAGGGACACTTGTTGGACTTCACTAGTATACAAGTATGTGAAAAAACTTGGTCAAATCCACCTACGAAAAGGAAATGTTGACTATTGTTCATGTTGTTGATATGTGGCATCCTTAATTAATGAGGCAATGTTTCCTTATTAAGATAGACTATCATAACATGACATATATATTGGAACATATATTGTCCTCCTCACAGAAGTGAAACTGGGTCACTAAAATGTTGGTCTACAACTGCAATATTATCTACAACAAAGGAAAGGAGCATGTGGTGGTTGATGCTATCTCTAGGAAGTATGAAGATACATGTTTTCTCTATTTGACTTATCTTTCCTAGTACCTGATTCAATAGTGGAAGTAAATTAAGAATGGCTAGTGAATGCCAAAATAATGCATACAATCCACTAACTACATGCTAACCTCCATGTACATCTCGACTACCCTTGGAAGAATGATGACCTTTGCTATAAAGGGAATTTTTTTGTTGTTGTCTAGAATTCAACATTAAAATCCATTCAACATTAAAATCCTTAGTGTTAACTGAAATGCACTCCTCTCTCATACTCTTGTTCAATATCTTATACTTTAAATCCAATTTAATGAGATAATAAATATTAAAAAAATCTTTTCACCACCATGTTACAGAGGTAGTGAAAATATTTATGATTTCTTCCATTATAGAGGTAATGAAAATTTTTATGGTTATATAATAGGTCATTTGTGCTACAAGAGAAGGCATACAATGATCATAGTGAAATTGTCTAATTCTTAGACACTGCACATAGATATCCCTAATGGATACAATTGTAAAGTATTCAAATTAAAAACCAATATCCACTTTTATCATGCTGGCCTTCAACTAGCCAATGCTACAAGTAACACAATCCCAAGGATTGCGTGTCCAACAGAAGCTAGTAATTAATTACAATAATAAATCTAGTTAGAGACAAGTGTATCTCCAATATCCACTAAAATAGGAAATCACATGGTGACAAACAACAATTATTTTTATCCTATACTAAGGTATCACAAAACAAATAATATGAAATGATAAAACATATTCAGAATCCCTATCACTCGAGTTATACATGAGTGTCCAAAAGGATGGGCATTCCTACACTCTCAAAGGTCTCAAAGTTGACTCTCTAGAAATAGTCATCTCCCACAATATGGAAAAGATCCTAAAAAAGGGTCATTCAAGAATTATTGCATGATTCCATGCTATTCGAGCCTTTGATGATGATTCTTAGCCAATTCATCAGGACTTGTAGCTAGTTTAGGAGAAACACTAATAGATCTTTGAACTTCCCTAAGGATTACTACCCTCACATGATGAGCATGATCATAGTATCCCACTACTCCTAGGTATCTTACCACCCAATGTGCACCCATATCTCCATCCTTTTTCCCAAAAGAATTAAATCAAAAAGGTTATATAGGAGTTCTTGGCAATAAGTGTCATCCATCCTAGTACCAACCCCTATTCCTCCCTGATAGTCATTGTTCTTAAAAAAAGGCACTTGCTGCATGTGTCTTGACTTTTGATCTCTTGGAAATTAGACCATCAAAGATAAATTTCCCATTTTTGTCATTGATGATCTCTTATATTAGCTACATGGCACTTGGTTCTTCACCAAACTTGATATTTTCTCTAGTTATCAATAGATTCACATGAAGGAAACATGCAATCCTAAAATTGTTTTCCACACTCATGAAGGTCATTATGAGTTTTTGGTTGATCCATCAAGCCTTTTCAATGCACCTTCCACTTTTTAGGGCCTCATCTTAAAAATATTTCAACCCCTTTTATGCCATTTTGTCTTGGTTTTCTTTAATGACATCTTGATCTCCAATAAAAATTGATCGACACATGTGGCACACATGGATTAGGTTTTACAACTCCTACATAATCACCAACTATTCCTTCAAAACATTATATAGTGCTTTTGACATTTGAGAAGTGGAATATTTGGGACACATTGTGATTGGGGAGGGTGTGCATGTTGATCCTAAGAAAACTGAGGCAATGAAAGAATGACCTTGCCTAAAGACCCTTAAAATATCCTGAGGATTTCTTGGTTTCATAGGTTACTACAAGAGTTTGTGCATAACTATGGTAAAAGTGTTGTGCCCCTCACCACCTTTCTTAACAAAATGCCTTCAATTGGTATAAGGAAGAGAAACCATTTTTTTAGTCTTTAAAAGATGTTATGTGAACTACCCCAACACTCACCATTCCTACCTCATCACTCATCATTCCTAACTTCAATAAGACTTTTGTCTTGGAATGAGATTCTTCTAGAAAAGGAATTGGGGCAATGTTAATGCAAGAGGGAAACTTGTTGGCCTTCACTAGTAAACAATTATGTGAAAAAACTTGGGAAAATCCACTTACAAAAAGGAAATGTTGACTATTGCTCATGTTGTTGATATGTGGCATCCTTAATTGACAAGGAAATGTTTCCCTATTAAGATAGACCATCATAACATGACATATATATTGGAACATATATCTATTGATATTATGGTAGTTGCGAGAGGTATTTACCTCCACGTGTAAACCTGACGAGAATAGAATACTCCGTGAAGCAAGAAGAAACCCTAATGAGTTGGCTAATAACCCTAGAAGATATGTCAACTCAAGAAGATAAGTTGTATTAGGTTATTAGCCTCCAAGAGAAGAAGTCGGATAGAAGAAATAATATATAATGAATAGATAGATACCCAGAATGAGAAGTCGGCCCAGACAATTAGCCAGAATTAGTATAAATACAAAAGGCCAATCTTCATTCTGGCAGGCAGTCTTAGAATTGTAGAGAAACACTTGTACGCACTGCAGTGCCCATTTTTGTGTGCAGGTTTGGAGGAGAGATGCCATTGCAGCTGCTACAGCTAGCAGATCACGTTTGGCTTGGACTATCTATTGGTTAGGGTTTGGACTATCTGATCAGCTCTTGTTGGTGTGCTATCCTTGGGGAAAGGTGCGCTACCCTTTTTTTGTCTATCTATCCTAGGGTTTTCTTCTAGAGTGATTCTATGTCAACGTTAAAGTGCTCGGAGGGTGGAT
>JASDQU010309649.1:114112-130689 GCA_032191745.1 Picea mariana
TATCTGAATATCATGCCAGAAATCAGCCATTGAAGAGCTTCAAAGTTATCATTGAGCCTCCCTTCCTCGCCACTCAGTGTTTGGCCTTTCAAATGAACTATTTTGATGAGTCTATTCATAAAAACCCTCAAGATCCAGCAACTGAGATATTTGTGAGGCTGGAAGAAAGAGAAGTCGAGTTCCAAGGTGATGTTGATGCATTAAAACTGAGTCATTAGTGTGCTTTTCTAGGAATGCTCACTCACAGGAACTTGTGCACTTTTCTAGGAATGTGCACTCGCAAGAACACGTGCACTTTTCTAGGAACACACACTGTGCACTTTTCTAGGAACGTGCACTCGTAGGAACACACTCATAGGAATAGGGGGTCGCCACGTCAATTGGAACGATCAAGGACATGTCACATGGATGCCACATGGTAGTAAGAGATATGTTGCCTATGTAAACCCAAGAACTTTGAAAGGTCATAAATTTCGTTCTAGAGATCAATTCTGAGTGAATTTACCGTCGTTGGAAATCTCTTGATGAGGAAAAGAGGATGGATATGTGATAGAGAATATTTAAAGCCAATGTAAGAAGCAAAAATTTAATACCTCATCCTTAAAAAAAAGGTACGTAGGGGTCGGATTTGTTACAAAGTGGTATCGGAGCAGGCTACAACACTAAGCTTGGATGGGTTAGAGATTAGTCATAGGACTGGTATATCATAATTTCAAGGAGCCTGTTGAAGGATGCTTCTACCTTTAAAGAATTATTTCTTTATCTACACAAGTCCTTTGAGGATGGAGGACAACATATTGAAATTGCACCTTGGAAGCCCTAGCTGAATTATAAGAAAGGAAATTATATTGTCCCTTTACCAAATAGATGACTACTCTTACACGAGTAGGAATATGTCGATAAGCATTATTGGTAAAACCTAAATGAAAATGGAAGAGGTGGTAGAAAGTTTTCTATGAAGCTGCCTGAGTCCAGACAAGGGACATGAGCTGGGTTTTTTTGTTAAGTATAATAATGCGTATCTTCTAGGGAAGACATAGTATCCTAAAATTAAAATGGTTGATTATATAAGGGTTAAGACCCTTGCGGAAAATTCATTGTGATTAAAGGAAATTGGTATGGATTGATATAATCCTTTAGCATTAATAGTTACTTATTTAATAAAATATTAAACCCTACATATGTGTATGATCCATCATGATCAGAGGACTGATGGAAAATGTGTATGGTCAATTTTATTTGACCTATAGTGAATGAAGAAAAATATTGTTGGAGAATAACCGAATTGAGCAATTAAAAATGAGTCCTTTGGACTGTTTCTAGACCACCTGGAAGAGGTAAAGAGATATGAACACATGAGCGAGCTCATGATTCTCATGACTATAATAAGAGAAAGTATATACTTATTAATCGAAGGACATGTATGTGCATGTGAATACAAATGGTATATAGATGGAATACATCTACACTGTGAAGATGGGTAAAGTGCTAAGGGAATGAGGATATGTCAGAATGCATATGGAAAAGATTGAGCATGCATATAACATGCATATAGGCTTACTATAGTATGTTATTGGATGTAAACTATGTTGATTTCATGGATCATATGGTTAATGATGATATGAGTATAGCAACATAAGTAATATGTTGATGACAATGATTACACATTACCTTAAGAGAATGAGGTAGAATGGTTAATGAACTTGCTCATTCCGTATGTAGTAAAGGAAGTGTTGGGACATCTCTATATGACCAATGGGTTAGATTAACATCCAAAGGTGGATGTTAGCCATAAGAATATGGCTTGGTGTGCTTAAGTTGTAGTGAGAGGGAATCTGAAAAAAATGATTCCCTTGATAAAAAGGTTTGTTGACCAAGAATGGTTTGATACATGAAGAGAAGCTTGAGAAGTTGTCATGTTGCCTGGGGCACTGCTGAATTGCCTAGATCATGTTTCTAGGTCGTTGCATACTTCTATAGTAGTTTAGGAAAGAGTGTACTTATCTTCTTGGTTGTCATCATAGGAAAAGGGAAACATAGTTACGAATATGTTTGCGAGACTAGCCATGTGAATATCATGTATATGATTGTAAAATATCAAAAAAGAGATCAACATGGTGTTGTGTATTCCTATGAGTCATGTCATAAGAATGGTTGTAAGATATCTAGAAGGAAGGATATGGAAGTTTGAAATTCCCATGTATAGGAATGATATAGAAAAAGGTACAATATTGAGCTTGCATACTAAACATCCATAGATGTAAATGGATGCTTGATTGCATGAACTGAATGCATTATAAGGTTGCCTAGTATGAAGGAAGAAATGAATAGGTTTGTGAGACTAGCCATGAGGGCGACTATAAATTCTCTTTAAAGAAGAATGAAAATAGGACCCAATAAATAGGGATGAATGAGGTAACAAGGGTGCAAGTGATGTATCTATGTATATGTAAATGTACATATACATATAAGTGAAATGTGATGCAAGATTTGTACTTGCGAGATCTAAATAATTCCATGGATGCATGGCTGACCTTATAATGGAAGGGTTCTAATTTGACTTGATGAAATAATAACTTGAGGTGGATGTGTTCCCTTTTTCCTCAGGAAAATCTAGTATACATTGATGGAAAGGTCAAATGAGCAGGGATTCTTAGTTTCCATTATAAAGGGAAACATGATTATGCTTTTAAAGACTAGATATGAATGGTCATGAAAAATCATGAACCAATTCATTTCCAATAGATCAGAAATGAAACAACAAAGTGTTCCTTTGGTGGACACCCATACCGCATGCTAAGGCATGTGACTAAAGTACAATGAATGCAAATTGATGGAATGAATGAAAATTTATGGGACTTTTCCATTCCCGGTCGTGATCATCAGGAGGATCTTGCAGGACATTACAGAAAAGAGAAATTTATTGATCCCTCTTTCCACGCAAATCCAAAATCAAGGCAATATGGCACTACAAACCAGTTCCAATTCGCTTCATATCCTCAACAACAAACTGTGATATACCCAAATTCAATGAACTTTCAGTCGTGGATGCCTAATGCTGGAGGAGGAATGCCAACGAATGATGGATTGAATATGGAGGGAAGCAGACACACATCTGAATGGCTGAGACAAATGGGCATCTTTCTGTATGATCCATATTTATATCACAAACAGAAATACATGAGCAGTAGTGCTATGACTGGAGAAAGGTTGGTTGGGTCTGCAAAGAAGTTGTCATACACTGATCAAGCATGGAAACCCTATAGCACTAGTTCCACTTCCATCTCCCAGTCATATTTTCCTCCAAATCAGTATTCGCTTCCATATGTGGTGATCAATCGTAAAAACAATTCCATCTCAATGAATTTGGCATATCAGGTTCAACAAAAACCCTGGTATCCTGGCATGGGGGGCAATTGTTTGAGAGGCCCCATTAATCCATACGACAACCGATACTCAAATGGTTATTGATATCGATTAAGTCCTTTATATTGTATGGCTTATACATTCTGAGTGTACAGGCTTATACATTCTCAGTTTTGGAATTGCGTTCTTATAATCAACATTTTCACAGGAAGAGTGACCCTGTGCATTAGTCCAGTTGAGTTTAACATTAGAATTTAAATAAACTACATAGTTATCTGAATATCATGCCAGAAATCAGCCATTGAAGAGATTCAAAGTTGTCATTGAGCCTCCCTTCCTCACCACTATCAGTGTTTGGCCTTTCAAATGAACTATTTTGATGAGTCTATTCATAAAAACCCTCAAGATCTAGCAGTTGAGATATTTGTGAGGCTGAAAGAAAAAGTGGTTGACATATATCACAATATGTCTCTCCTCATGGTGGATCTAGCAAGCAATATTAGATCGTTAAGATAATGTGGAGGCTCAAAATGAAAAATCGAATCAGAAGAAAAATAGAGGGATAACAAAGACCCATAAAATGTGTTGTATAAAGGGCCCAAGAAAGAGAAGTTGAGTTCCGAATAAACCCTTTAGAGTCTTTATTCAAAATGGAAGAAAAAGTGGACATAAATCTATACAAAGGTGACGTTGATGCATTAAAACTGAGTCATTAGTTGCAACAACTAGAAGTTTATTTTAGTGTTCACCATATAAATAAAGAACAAAAGATATCACTTCCCACATTAACCAGGGGTAAGTGCACGAAGTTGGTGATGAAAAAGGGGAAAGGGGGTCAGCAAGAATGCGAACTCACAGGAATGGGCGCTCTTGGGAATGGGCGCTCGTAGGAATGGGCACTCGCAGGAATAGGCGCTTGCAAGAACACACTTTTTTCTAGGAACATGAACTTTTCTAGGAACCCATGCTTTTCTAGGAACACACACTTTTCTAGGATCACGTTCTTTTCTAGGAATGTGTTCTTTTCTAGGAATGCATACTTTTCTTGGAATGCATTCTTTTCTAGGAACACATTCTTTTTTAGGAACACGCGCTTTTCTAGGAACATGCACTATTAGGAATGAAAACACTTTTCTAAGAACTCACACTCACAGGAATGCATGCGCTTTTCTAGGAACACACACTCGCAGGAACATGTGCACTTTTCTAGGAATGTGTGTGCTTTTCTAGGAACCCGCACTCGTAGGAATGTGTGTGCTTTTTTTGGGCTCCAACAACTCCCCCTAAATTTTTACAAAATTTAAAGGGACCCCATTAGAATCTTGATAATTATAATGAGCTACAAAATCAAACCTTTCAAATAGTTCAATACCTTGGTTTTCTTTGAGACAAACTTAAGACATTCACAATAGCATGAGACATTCATTACAAGAGTATATGTCAAAATTTAGAAACGAACATAAAAATCTCAATTTAAACAAAAACGTTAATTTTTATCAACTGTTTACTTTCGTTTATATTATGATTATGTGTTCTTTCTTTTGCCCATTAGAAAGTTTGACTATTTTGAACAATGTGTTCAATAATTCATCAAATAATATCTTGGTTGGTTTCTCATTTTCATAAAATCATTTGGTGATATTAATTAATTAATTTTTTTTTTTCATTTTGCATCTCATTTCAATCTAAAAATAATAATAATAAAAAAAGAATTATCTATCATTTGTTTGATTTTGTAAAAAACTAAAATTAATGTTTCTCTCTTCTCCATTAACTTTAAGCTTCTAGAATTTTAAGATCATATTTGGAAGGAAATTATAAACAATGTTTGTTTAGAACTTATAGTTAGTTTAAATCCATTTTTGATTTTATTGTTCTATATTTTGTTTTATTCACAATTTTTAGGTTATTAATTTAGGTTTCTTTTTGTTTCACAGGTTTCTATTATTAGTTATTTGGTACGGATCTGATCATGACTTTATTTTATTATCTAAATACATTCAAGATGATTGATCCAAATATAATATTGGATTGCTGCAAATAATTTTATAAGCAAGAACTGATAAAATTTGGAAAGGCGTTAAGATCAGACAAACGATTTTGTAGGACAAATTGCAGCCATACCGTGAGAAATTTGAAGAAATGGTTGGAAACCCATCTCTCAAATGGACCCATTTAAATTTGACGTATAAATGTCCCCCCCAAAATGCATGATTTGAGAGATATTTGTGTCTCTTTACGAGACAAATTTCAGGTGACAAAAATTATTAGTGACACCCAGACTGTTCATTCATTGTATAAATATATGAGAAAGTTCAGAGCTAGAGGGATCCAAAAAAATTGAGAGGACGATTTTTATCCTTTCTCTTTTGTATATTATTTATTTTGTAAACTTTTATTCTTTTTAAATGGAGTAATGGATGGTTGGAATCTTTGGGAGAATGAAAGAGTAATTTCAAAGAATAATATGGAATTCTACGTTGCTTAATGGCTTTTGTCCTGTGAATAAAATGGTTTTATTTTCATTATAATATCTTCATATTCTTTGAATAAATGAGTATGGATTGATTTAAATTACCTTTAGTTTTTTTTATCAATACATGATTAATCACTATCATTTATATATTAATTTTTTTTCTATCTTTAAGATTCTATTATCCCAAAAATTCTTCCAGGACTACAGTATGTGCATGTGATTTTGAGAAAGAATATGAGAAAGCAATTCATCTTTGAATTTAGACCTGTGTGATGCTTATTCCATTTTGTTCTTTGATTACTCTTGTATTATGAGAATGTTATTATGGTTGATTTTAGCTTTAGCTTGTCATCATATGGTGTTTTCATACTGTTAAATGTTATATGATGTCCATAATTTCTTATTCTTTTTTTTTGTGTGATTGATCTATCATTTGATTATTTTTGAATTTATTCTTAATATTAAATGTTGGATAATATCAATATTCAGATCTGAGTTTTCTCTCATTCTTAAATATTGATCATCCTAAGATCACATGATTTTTTGTCTTTCTATTGTTATTAATTTACTCCAATATAAAATACTTCTTTGAATGTAATCTGAAAGTGCTAGTATTGTTCTGTTATAGGTTTCCCTTAACAACAGTACATACATAAGCTCATACAAAACAAGAAGATAAACTCAGTTGACTGATCAGTTAGAGGTTATTATATGCATTATGTTCTTTTATTTAGAGTTGTTTATGAATGAAACAATGATTATATTAATTAGATTTGATTGTTTTTGTGTCACTTTTTCAATCGTATTCATTTAGTATTTATTTGTTTAATATCTTTAAAAAAAACAAAAATAAGTGTTGTTCATATTTGATTCAGAAACTTTATCAAACAATCATTTTCGCAAGATGTCATGCAAACCTTGTAAATTGTATATAAACTGTTCATAATCATTTGTATATTCACATTCTTAGAGAAATATTTGTAATTATTGTGTCGATTGTTAGAATCTTTTTTTTAGTTAGTTTATTTCATTTTTCTATGTTTAGGACCCTAGTTGGTTAACAGATCCATTAAACATGTTAGGATAGGTCATACCAAATGACTTGGGTTAATTAGACAACCCCGGATTGGGTCTATCCTTCGAGTTGACGGTGTGTCACTTATGTCCGTCAACAAATGGCGCTAGAAGGAGGGCCGAGGTAAATTTAATGATTAAATGTTTTACCCCTTAGCCTTTCATAATTCCAGATTTATAAACTTTTCTTTTGTGTCATCCTGAAATGCACTAGAAGGAAGGCCAAACTGACAAGATGGCATTGTAGGAGTCTTTATTTTGAATGTATTTAATTCCCCATGGCTCCCCAAATCACTGTGTTAGAACATGCTTTCCACTTCTCATTACCTGATATTCCCAACGAGATAATCTCTCTCTTGTCCAAAATCACCTTTGATGGTGGGGGGATGTATATGAAAATGACCATATTAACAAGTTTTGGTGTAAATGCATCAAGCATGATATTCCTGATTTAAAGGTTTTATGCATATTGTTTTCTTTCACTTTCAGAGGGAGGATTAAACATTGGTTTGAGTCTTTTCCAGCATATCACATTATTGATTGGTTTCAGTTTTTAGATGAATTTTTAGATTCTTTAGAAAAATATAATTACAATCAATTATGTGAAGAATTTAAGACTTTACTGATCAATGACAATTCATCTCCAGAAGGCTTTTCAACAAGAATCTATCATGTTCTCTGTAAATTTAATCTTTATGACATGTCATTTGTACTAAATCTCCTCTATAATTCTTGCATCCCTTTCATCCAGTCACATTCAATCATGAATGATGAATCGGTTGCAAATCCTATCACTCAATTGCGAGAAGAATTTTGTTCATGGGATGAGAGGAATGCATCCGAAAATTTTGAACAAGCAAGGGAGGTAGAATCTATTGAAAATGTTATTACTGACAATCAAAATGGTTTTCCTTCTGAATCATTGTATACTCAGTCCTCAACCATCATGGAAGAATATTTGATATTGGGTCGAGATGAATGCCCATATTCTTTTAACCCTTGCTCTAATCAATACTTAAATTTAGTTATTGAAGAACACTTAGGTGACGAAAAAGATCTTAAGCATTCTAACATTCCAATGAAACTGATTAGAGATGTAGATCTACCATTGGAAGAAGAAACCTTAAACCCTCATCTACGAATCATACCTTATCCACAAGAAATATCAGATGTTTGTTGTGAAAGTTTTGAATTATCTATCATACATGAGACAAATTTAGATGATCATATTATGTTGAAGAATTTATCACCAAAACATAGTGAACATTTTAAAGAAAGTATAGAGGAATGTCTTGAGAATATCATTGTTAAATATCATAGCTCAAGATATTCTTTTCACATGTTCATTTCTTATTCCTTTTACTCTTTATATCCCGATCTCTTCTTAGATTCTAATGGATTTGATACTTTATCCACAATATCTTACTCTTTGCCATCACAATCAAATCTTTTCGATATGTCGAAATTTGGTGAAATTAATTCCAAACATAACAATTGTGAAGCTGGATTTGATTCTCTTTCACTTTCGTCACTCGCATGGAATAATGACATGTTGCAAGATGATTTTAGACAATTTATTGTTGAAAAAGACAATGCACTTATTCTTATGGAAATCAAATATTCTATTCGTTCTTTGATTAGTTCGAATTTTAATGTTTATGCTTCACATTTTGAAATGATCAATATCATCAAAGGAAGCATTCAAACCAATATTCCTATTGATGTCATGAATCCTCTTATGATGTGTTCCCCATTAATATATCCATTTCATTAAAGTCATAGTTTGCATCCTAATGTTTATGACATGATCTTAGAATGGCTTGAAGATTCGTATCTAAAAAATCTTCATAATAAAGATAAAGTTGTGCTTGCTTTGTTTCTACCTAAACATATAGGAAGTAAGCATTACATGATTTTCTTAGATCCTCCTTGTGAAGAAATTGATGAACACTTGGGGAATTGTCAGGAGGATGCAACACTTCGACCTTGGTTTATTGTTATGTCAGGTTCCCATAATATTGACAATTTTTCCAAACTTACTTACACTCTTCCTTTCCATTATGACCCATATCAAGACAAAATTGCAGAATGGCTAGAGGATTCATACAAAAATAATGTTCAAGGGAATGGTAACGTCATGTTTGTTTTGTTTTTAAATGATGATGATAAAGGTAAGTATGATATATTTTTGTTATTTTTCGATATACTACCATTATTATTAGTAATATTTGATTTTGTTTCCATTGCAGGATTGGAGTTACTCCGATGGCTACATTGGAAGCATGAGTTCACTTAGTATTTTGATTTGTTTAGTAGTTAGAGTAGGTTTTCTTTTAGTTTTATTTATCACTGTTTCTTTTTGTAATAATGCAGTTATGAACACAAGTGGGCACACCAAGGGAGCCATAATATCACTGTTGTTAGGGAAGTCCACTTTAACCCTTTTCTCTCTTCTTTTCGTTGAAAATTTCTTTTCAAAAACGGAGTATCATCATGAAAATTTTTAAATGGAATGTAAAGAGATAAGTAAATTTGAACTATCAATTCAACCTTGACCCAAGGTGCCACAAGTAGGACTGCACACATCTTAATAAGGATTTTTCTATTTTCTTTTAGTCTCTTTTGTTTTTAATAACAATGCTTGGTCAAAGTAACACCTCATGCATCACTATATTAAGAAAAGAACTTGCTCACATATGATATTTTATATGATTTAGTTCTTCCTTTGTTTTATAGTGAGATGCTAGTGAATCCAAAAGCTCAAGTTTATCTTTGGACAAAATTGTATCCTGAAAAGTTTTCTTTTGCTATTTTTATTTTGTGTACTTTCGATTTTAAATCCCATTAATAAAATTTCATTTGGTTTGCTGTGTGTTTTTTGTTTTCTTTGATTTCTTTGAAGGAGTTTTTTTCTTATCTGTCTTTTTGAATCAATATATTTCTGATCAAAGAGCAATTGTTAAAGGAAGCATTCATTTTAAGACTTGTATTTTTCAAGCAATTTGAAATAATTCAAAAAGGTCCTGATATTAAGATATAGCTCAAACAATTGATTTTTAAGTCAATTGGCACTTTCATTTTGTCCTCAAATTGTCTTTGCTAGAGTATTACACCAAATTTGTGGTTAAATATATGAGAATTACAATGATCTTTAAACTTTTTACGCCATCCATATTCTTAAGGAATCACTTTTAAGTGCTTCCCCATTCTCTAGATGATTCCTTAAAGGAAATCTAAAATCTCTAAACCATGATAAAACTTTCAGTTTTGAAAGCAAATAAATAAACATGATCAACTATTCACCTATATTGCAATTAACTTCCAGTATCACCCCACTCTCTTTGTCATCAAGAAATCTATAATTGTATTATTATTTACAAGTGACATAAGACGGTTGGAAACACTTAAGTGTGGGAAGTGTGTGTAAACCTGTCGAGGTACTGAACAGGCTTGCTGGCAGCGGGTAAATGCACACATGATACTAAAACAACTTCATCGGGGTACTGAACAAGCTTGTTGGCAATGAAACAATGTCAGGTTGAGAGGTAGCAGGTATATGCTTTTAAGTTAACTTTTATGGAAGTATACATCATGTGGATAGACAACTATTGGATGGGATTAAAGTACTTGAGTGGGTTAAATGACATCTTTACCGAGGCTATGGATGCTTGCTGGCAATAGTGGCTCTGTCAATGGTATTGAATTTTTTTTATAAACATTGTGACTCTTTGATTAAGACATTATTTCAGGTTATAATCCCCTGCAAAGAAAATTCTATAGTCTGGTTATAACATTCAGCTTATCTTAATACTATATGGTCTCAGAGTGAATTTATTTGAGGGAACTTAAATCATTTTTCAAGTATTATTATTTTATTCCTGAGATGAAATCTTACCATATCATAGATATCTGCTTCACCCAGTAAGTCGCCATTTGTTGGGCCCCAACAACTCCCCCTAAATTTTTACAAAATTTAAAAGGCCCCCATTAGAATCTTGATAATTATAATGAGTTATAGAATCAACCTTTTCAAATAGTTCCATATCTTGGCTTGATTTGAGACAAACTTAATACATTCACTATTGTATGAGACATTCATTACAAGAGTATATGTCAAAATTTAGAAACGAGCATAAAAATCTCAATTTAAACAAAAACGTTATTTTTTATCAACAGTTTACTTTCGTTTAAATTATGATTATGCGTTCTGTCTTTTGTTCGTTAGCAAGTTTGACTATTTTGAATAATGTGTTCAATACTTTATCAAATAATATCTTGGTTGGTTTCTCATTTTCATAAAAACATTTGGTGATATTAATAAATTAATTTTTTTTCCATTGTGCATCTCATTTCAAAATAAAAATAATAATAATAATAAAAAGAATTATATATCATTTGTTTGATTTTGTAAAAAACTAAAATTAATATTTTTATCTTCTCCATTAACCTGAAGCTTCTAGAATTTTAAGTTCATATTTGAAAATAAATTATAAACAATGTTTGTTTAGAACTTATAGTTAGTTTAAATTCATTTTTTATTTTATTGTTCTAGATTTTGTTTTTATTCACAATTTTTAGGTTATTAATTTAGGTTTCTTTTGTTTCACAGGTTTCTATTATCAGTTATTTGGTATGGATCTGATCATGTTTTGATTTTATTATCTAAATACGTTCAAGATGATTGATCCAAAAATAATATTTGATTGCTGCAAATGATTTTATGAGCAACAATAGATAAAATTTGGAAAGGCGTCAAGATTAGACAGACAATTTTACATGACTGATTGCAGCCAAATCATGAGGAATTTGAAGAAATATTTGAAAACCCGTCTCCCAGATGGACCCATTTAACTTCTGCATAGAAATTTCCCCCAAAACATGCACAATTTAAGAGATATTTGTGTCTCTTTATGAGACAAATTTCAGGTGGCAGAAATTATTAGTGACGTCTAGACTGTTCATTAATTGTATAAATATATGAGAAAGTTCAGAGCCAGGGGGATCCAAAAAAAATGAGAGGAGGATTTTTATCCTTTCTCTTTTGTATATTATTTATTTTGTAAAGTTTTCATCTTTTTAAATTGAGTAACAAATGATTGGAAGCTTTGGGAGAATGGAAAAATATTTTCAAAGAAGAATATGAAATTCCAGGTTGCTTAATGGCTTTTGTCCAGTGAGTAAAATGGTTTTATTTTCATTATAATATCTTCATATTCCTTGATTAATTGATTATGCATTGATTTAAATTAGCTTTAGTCTTTTTTATCAATACATGGTTAATTGCTATCATTTATGTATTAATTTTTTTTCTATCTTTAAGAGTCTATTATCCCAAAAATTCTTCCAGGACTACAGTATGGGCATGTGATTTTAAGAAAGAATATGTGAAAGCAATTCATCTTTGGCTTTAGACCTATGCAATGCTTATTCCATTTCGTTCTTTCATTACTGTTGTATTATGAGAATGTTATTATGGTTGATTTTAGCTTTAGCTTGTCATCATATGGTGTTTTCATACTCTTAAATGTTATATGTTGTCCATAATTTCTTATTATTAATGTTAAATGTTGGATAATATCAATATTCAGATCTGATTTTTCTCTTATTCTTAAAAATTGATCATCCTAAGATCACAAGATTTTTTGTCTTTCTGTTGTTATTAATTTACCCCAGTATCAAATACTTCTTTGAATGTATTCTGGAAGTGCTAATATTATTCTTTGATTAAATGTTTTGTTATGTATTTTATCTTTCAATGTATTCTGGAAGTGCTAATTAGTACACACACTTGATCACTTTCTCACTCACTTTCTATCACCCCATCTCCCTCTCTCTCTCCCTCTCTTTACCACTTTTTCCCTCTCCCTCTTTCCCTTTGTCTCTCCCCACCTATTCCCACATCTCTCTCTCTCTCTCTCTGTCTCTCTTTCTCTCTCTCCCCTTCCCTATCTCACCCCTAGTGCCACACTCTCTCCCTCCCTTTTTCCTTTTTTCCCTCTCTTTTTCTCTCTCTCNTTTGATCTCTACCCCCCCTTTTCACCTCTCTCCCTTTATCGTTGTTTCCCTCTCTCTCTCTCTCGATCCCTTACTTCCCCCCTCTATTTTTACCTCTCTCTCCGTCACTTCCTCTCCGGGCCGTAAGGAACATAACCTTCCTTATAACCCCATTATTAAAACACGAGACAATGTACTAGAGTAGAGTTTTTAGTGTATGTTGTGATTAGAATTTTATTATGTGGATGGCTCAACCTTCTAGATATGAAATTGACTCATCCTCATTCCATTATGCCAGGATTTAGTGTCCTAACTGAGAAGTGTGCCTTCCTATGGATTTTGTTCCCTTGCAAATCCATTGCAACAACTAGTTGGGGAAGATTTGGAGCTGCAAATATTCATAGCTTGGAAGGGTTCCAGATCTCTCTCGGTTGGAGATCAATTGGTATCAGAGCTCCAAATCCAAAGCAGAACCAACAACATCAACAAGAGAAGTCTGTAAGTCATCCATATATGGTTTTCAACACAATTTTTTTTTGGGTTTTCTCAATATTTGTGTTCATACCTCACACCCTCCTGAGGGTTTTTAGTTTATGGTGGATATATAGATCTCACTTTGCAAGTAAGATAACATACTTTAAGCATACATGGCCCCTTTAATCTTTCTTTCCTCTACAGGCTATCCAATCTCACTATAGTTTGACTCTCATCCTAGAGCATAATGTCCTCTCTCTATCTCTCACCTAGATATTCTTCAGTGTTTGGTGTCAATATTTACACTCAGTGTAGTTGTGCATAAAAATAATTTCTCCAAGGAGAGAGCCCTTGTCATTTGACTCAGACTCTTATACACCTAATCCAGTACAAGACCTAGCATCAAACCTCAATGAGCTATTGAGAATGAAACAACAAGGTAACCTAGCTCCATTCCTCCTTGACACTAGGTTCCAACTCCCCAAATTTACGGGGCAAATGAATGGACAGGTCTTATATTCGTGGATCCACAACCTCTTCACATATTTCAAGAATTTTACTTGCCTAACTAAGGAAAGGAAACTCCAAATAACAACTCTCTATCTGGAAGGCCTAGCTCAAACTTGGTGGGACACTCAACTTGAAAACACCACATTGGTGGTAGATATAGGTGATTCCAATAACTCTTCAGAGTCACCTATCAAAACATGGGTACAATTTGTTGGGCTTTGAGAGACCATTTTTATCCACCCAAGTACCTTCAAAATATGTGGACAATATGGATTCAACTCAGGAAATTACCTACACAAAATGTACAAGCATACATTGACTACTTCTGCAATCTTCAACTCCAACTTCACATATCAGGTCCAGAAGATGTATTGATTCTCAAATTTAATTTAGGCTTTCTATCTCAATTCCATAGAGAAGTAGAGTTGATTGAATGCCTGACTTTTGATAAATATTTTAAATGATCTTTGGCTATATAAAGAAAGGTGGTTCCCCGAGGCCACACTCCTCAATCCCGACCAACCCATACCTCAACTCCGTCACAAGACCCCACAACTCATACCTCGGTTCACCCTAACAATATTGTAGCACCTCATCCCAACAATCCCAATCCCAAATCGAATGGCGATACCATTGAATGGTTGTTCACAAAATATTGGTTATCTAGAATACAACCACAGTAGGGTACTCAATCAAATAGAACACCTATTTTTGATTCCACCATCACCATCACCAATACGAGCTTACATGGGGGGAAATTGTTTGAGAGGCCCCATAAATCCATATGACAATCGATACTCAAATGGTGATTGATATCAATTAAGTCTTTTATATTGTATGGCTTATACATTTTGAGTGTACAGGCTTATACATTCAGAGTGTTGGAATTGAGTTGTTATAATCCACATTTTCGCAGGAAGAGCAACTGTGTGCATTAGTCTAGTTGATTTTAACATTAGAATTTAAATAAACTACATAGTTATTTGAATATCATGCCAAAAATTAGCCATTGAAGAGCTTAAAAATTATCATTGAGCCTCCCTTCCTTGCCATTGTCAGTGTTTGGTCATTCAAATGAACTATTTTGATGAGTCTATTCATAAAAACCCTCTAGATCCAGCAGCTGAGATAATTGTGAGGCTGGAAGAGCAAGTGGTTGATATATATTGCAATATATCCCTCCTCATGATGGATCTAGCAAGCAATCTTGGACCGTTAAAATAAGTTCGAGGCTCGAACTATGAAATTGGATCAGATGAAAAATAGAGGGATAACAAAGACCCAAAAGATGAGTTGTAGAAAGGACCCAAGAAAGAGAAGTCGAGTTCCAACAGAATAAACCCTTCAGAGTCTTTATTCAAAATGGAAGAAAAAGTGGACATAAATCTATTCCAAGGAGATGTCGATGCATTAAAATTGAGTCATTAGTTGCAACAACTAGAAGTTTATTTCATTTTTCACCATATAGATGAAGAACAAAAGATATCACTTCCCACAATAACTAGGGGTAAATGCATGAAGTTGGTGGCTGAAAAAGGGGAAAGGGGGTCAATAGAAATGCGTACTCGCTGGAAGGTACACTCACAAGAATGGGCGCACAAAAAAATTTGTGCTTGCATGAATGGGCGCTCACAGGAACATGTACTTTTCTAGGAATGTGCACTTTTCTAGGAACGTGCGGTTTTCTAGGCACATGTGCTTTTCTAGGAACGTGCACTTTTCTAGGAACGCATTATTTTCTAGGAACACGTGTTTTTTTTGGAACAAATGCTTTTCTAGGAACACACATTTTTGTAGGAATATGCACTCGCAGGAACGTGCACTTTTCTAGGAACTTGCACTCACAGGAATGCATGCACTTTTGTAGGAACACACACTCCCAGGAATGTGTGCACTTTTCTAGGAACATGTGCGCTTTTCTAGGAACGTGTGCTCTTTTCTAGGAACACGCACTCACAAGAATGTGTGTGCTTTTCTAGGAACATGAACTTGTAGTAACGCATGCACTTTTCTAGGAATTCTCACTCACAGAAACACATGCGCTTTTCTAGGAACATGCACTCATAGGAACACGTGCGCTTTTCTAGGAACACACACTCGCAAAAACACACACTCACAAGAACACACACTCATAGGAAAATTCATTCGCAGGAATGTGCACTCATAGGAGCATGCACTCGGAACATGCACTCACAGGAACACGTGCACATTTCTTGGAAGATGCACTCGCAAAAACGTGTGCGTGTTTCTATGAATGCACACTTCTAGAAACACGTGCATGTTTCTAGGAACACACACTCGCAAAAACATGTGAGTGTTTCTAGGAATGCCCACTTGCAAAAACACGTACGTGTTTCTAGGAACGTGCTTTGTTATTGATGTGATAGGTTCGGCAAACCCTAAACCTCCACTCAACAAGAAATGTAGGCACATTACCCCCTTCTCTCTCTCTCTCTGTCTCCCTCTATCTTCTCCTCTCTCTCTGACCTCTCTCTCTTTCTCGCACTTGCTCACTTTTTCACTCACTTTCTATATCACCCTCTCCCTCTCTTCTCCCCTTGTTCACTCTCCCTCTTTCCCTTTGAATATCCCCACCTATTCTCTCATCTCTCTCTTTACTTCTCTCTCTCTCTCTGCCTATTTGTCTCTCTCCCCCCTTCCCTATCTCACCCTGAGTGCCACA
>JASDQU010309649.1:130923-141233 GCA_032191745.1 Picea mariana
TCTTTTTTTACCTCTCTCTCCCTCCCTTCCTCCCCGGGCCATAAGGAAGCTAGTCTTCCTTATAACCCCATTAATAAAATAGGAGGCAATGTACTAGAGTAAATTTTTTAGTCTATTTTGTGATTATAATTTTATTATATGGATGGCTCAACCTTCTAGATACCAAAATGACTCATC
This sequence comes from Picea mariana, assembly GCA_032191745.1. Taxonomy (NCBI): domain Eukaryota; kingdom Viridiplantae; phylum Streptophyta; class Pinopsida; order Pinales; family Pinaceae; genus Picea; species Picea mariana. The sequence continues at coordinate 131,101 of JASDQU010309649.1, forward strand.
CTCATTCCATTGTGCCACGATTTAGTGCCCTAACTGAGGAGTGTGCCCTCCTCTAGCTTTTGCGCCCTTGCAGCTGTACTACAACAACTAGTTGGGGAAGATTTGCAGCTGCAAATATTCATATCTTGAAAGGGTTCTAGATCTCTCTCGGTTTGAGACAAATTGGTATCAGAGCTCCAGATCCAAATTAGAACCAACAACAGAAGCAAGAGAAGTTTGTAAGCCATCCATATATGGTTTTCAACACAATATTTTTTTGGGTTTTCTCAATATTTGTTTTCATAACTCACACCCTCCTCAGGGTTTTTAGTTTATGGTGGATATACAGATCTCACTTTGCAAGTGAAATGTAACATACTTTAAGCATACATGTCCCCTTGAATATTTCTTTCCTCTACAAGTTATCCAATCTCACCATAGTGTGACTCTCATCCTAGAGCATAACACCCTCTCTCTATTTCTCACCCAGATATTCTTGAGTGTTTGGTGTCAAGATTTACACTTAGTGCATTTGTGCATGAAAATCATGCCTCCAAGGAGAGATCCCTTGTCAATTGACTCAGACTCTAATACACCTAATGCAATACAAGACCTAACATCAACCCTCAATAAGCTACTGAGAATGCAACAACAGGGTAACCTAGATCCATTCCCCATTGACACTAGGTTCCAAATCCCCAAATTTGCAGGGCAAATGAATGGAGAGGTCGTAGATTCATGGATCCACAACCTCTCCACATATTTCAAGACTTGTACATGCCTAACTAAGGAAAGGAAAATCCAAATAACAACTCTCCATCTGGAAGGCCTAGCTCAGACTTGGTGGGACACTCAACTTGAAATCACCACATTAGTGGTAGATATAGGAGATTCCAATAACTCTTCAGAGTCACCTATCAAAACATGGGAACAATTTTGTCAAGCTTTGAGAGACCATTTTTATCCACCCAAGTACCTTCAGAATATGTGGACAATATGGCTTCAACTCAAGAAATTACCTACAGAAAATGTGCAAGCATACATTGACTACTTCTGCAAGCTTCGAGTGCAGCTTCACATATCAGATCCAGAAGATGTATTGATTCTCAAATTTAATTCAGGCTTGTTATCTCAATTCCATAGAGAAGTAGAGTTGTTTGAATGCCTGACTTTGGATAAATATTTTAAACAAGCTTTGGCTATAGAAAGAAAGGTGGTTCATCCAGAATCCCGACCAACCCATACCTCATCTCCATCACAAGCCCCTACAACTCAGACCTTAGCTCACCCTAATAATCTTGTAGCACTTCATCCAAACAATCCCAATCCTAAATCGAACGGCAAGACCATTGAATGGTTGTTCAAAAAATATTGGTTATCTAGAATACGGCCACAGTAGGGTACTCAATCGACTACAACACCTATTTCCAATTCCATCATCACCGATACGAGCTTCAATGGCGTGTATCTCAGCCCAGAAAATGACAGCTCGATTTTCCCCGGTCGTGATCATCAACAAGATCTTCCAGGAAATTACGAACTAGAGGATTTTATTGATCCCGCTTTCCACACCAATCCAAAATGAAGGCAATATGGGATTTATCTTCCACCTTCTTCAACTATGGGCACTGCAAACCAGTTGCAATTCACTTCATATCCTCAACAACAAACTGTGATACACCCAAATTCAATGAACTTTCCGTCGTGGATGCCTAATGCCGGAGGATGAATGACAGCGAATGATAGATTGAATGCCTAATTCTAGAGGATCAATCATAACAACGATGCCATCTCAGTGAATTCGGCATATCAGGCTCAACAACAACCCTAGTATCCAGGCATGGGGGAATTGTTTGAGAGGAAAAATAAATCCATACGACAACCGATACTCAAATGGTTATTGATATCAATTAATTCCTTTATATTGTATGGCTTATACATTCCGACTATACAGGCTTATACATTATGAGTGTTGGAATTGCGTTCTTATAATCCACATTTTCACAGGAAGAGCGACCCTGTGCATTAGTCTAGTTGAGTTTAACATTAGAATTTAAATACACTACATAGTTATCTGAATATCATGCTAGAAATCAGCCATTGAAGAGATTCAAATTTATCATTGAGCCTCCCTTCCTTGCCACTGTCAGTGTTTGGCCTTTCAAATGAACTATTTTGATGAGTCTATTCATAAAAATCCTCAAGATCTAGCAGTTGAGATATCTGTGAGGCTGGAAGAGAAAGTGGTTGACATATATCGCAATATGTCCCTCGTCATGGTGGATATGATCCAAGTGGATATTTGTGGCCACCCACCTTTTCCAATTGGCTCAAAACAGCTTTATGGAAATTGTGGCAATTTACTATTTTTAGCAGGTTTTAACTTCCGGGGCCATTTTGAGGGCCTAAATGAAGGTTTTTCGAGATCGAGGTTCTCAATGATAGCTGAAGACATGATTGATCCCCCAAAATGAATCTCCTCGATGATACCTTTCAAACGAGTTATCACACGCCTAAAACGGAGATCGTATGAAAAAGTTACGACCCCGGGAAGTTGATGCACCAACTTACCCAAACGGGGCCGACATGACTTTTGGCGCTTCATCTCCTAGGGTTAGGTTTTTGGATGTCTAGGACTTTTTTCATTCCCAATTATTGTAGAAAGGCCTCCAAAGCCTCATTTTAACCATCTTCTTGCGAATGCGAGTATCCGTCACATCTCTTCTCAGAGATAAGCTGCCACCATTCTAGCGAGTCTTTAACTCTGTATTTTTACAGTCTCTGTACATTTCTTTCATTAATAGAAATCGTGTATTACTGTATATCTGTGTTTATGGTTTCATCTCTGATACATTTCTATTATATTATTGAATATCCACGATATCTCTGTGCATTTCCTTATTATATCTCCGCTCTCATTTCGTGCCGAAAATAATCCGGATCAGGATCTAGCAAGCAATCTTGGACCATTAATATAGGTTGGAGGTGACAAAAAATATAGGGATAATAAAGACCTAGAAAATGAGTTGCATAAAGAACCTGAGAAAGAGAAGTCGAGTTCCAACAAAATAAACCCTTCAGAGACTTTATTCAAAATGGAAGAAAAAATGGACATAAATCTATACCAAGGTGATGTCAATGCATTAAAACAAAGTGATTAGTTGGAACAACTAGAATTTTATTTCAGTGTTCACCATATAGATTAAGAACAAAAGATATCACTTCCCACATTAACTAGGGCTAAGTGCACAAAGTTGGTGGCAGAAAAAGGGGAAAATGGCTCAGGACGAATGCACACTTGCATGAACGCGCACTCGCAGGGACGTGCGCTTGTAGGAACTCATGCTTTTCTAGGAACACACGCTTTTCTAGGAACATGCTCTTTTCTAGAAACGCATGATTTCTAGGAACACACACTTTTATAGGAACATGCACTCGCAGGATCATGCACTCACAGGAACATGCACTCGCAGGATCATGCACTCGCAGAAACATGTTCTCTTCTAGGAACTCGCACTCGTATGAATGTGTGCACTTTTCTAGGAACACACACTCGCAGGAATGCATGCACTTTTCTAGGAACGAGTGCACTTTTCTAGTAACACGGACTCGCAGGAACGTGTGTGTTTTTCTAGGAATGCGCACTCACATGAACTTGTGCGCTTTTCTAGGAACATGCACTCACAGGAACATGAACTTATAGGAATGCATGCACTTTTCTAGGAACGCACACTCGCATGAATGCGTGCACTTTTGTAGGAACGTGCACTCACAGGAACACACACTCATGGGACTAGGGTGTATCCGCGTCAGTTGCCATGATCAAGGACACGTCACATGGATGCCACATGGTAGTAAGAGATATGTTGCATATGTAAACCCAAGAACTTTGAAAGGTCATAACTTTCTTTCTAGAGATCAATTCTGAGTGAATTTACCGTCATTGGAAATCTCTTGATGAAGAAAAGAGGATGGATATGTGATAGAGAAGATTTAAAGCTGATAGAAGAAGAGAAAATTTAATACCCCATCCTTAAAAAAAAAGGTACTTAGGGGTTGGGTCTGTTACAAAGTGGTATTAGAGAAGGCTATAGCACTAGGCTTGGATGGGTCAGAGATATGTCATAAGACTAGTATATCAGAATTTGGAGGAGCCCGTTGAAGGGTGTTTCTTCCTTTAAAGGATTATTTATTTATCTGAACAAGTCCCTTGAGGATGGAGGACAAAAGATTGAAATTGAACATTGGGATCCCTAGCTAAATTACAACAAAGGAAATTATATTGTCCCCTTTCCAAATTGATGACTACACTTACACGAGTAGGAATATGTCGATAAGCATTATTGGTAAAACCTAAATGAAAATGGAAGAGGTGGTAGAAATTTTTCTATGAAGCTACCTGAGTCCAGACAAGGGACATGAGATGGGTTTTTTTGTTAAGTATAATAATGTGTATCATCTAGTGAATACATAGTATCTTAACATTAAGATGGTTGATTATATAAGGGTTAATACCCTTGCGGAAAATTCCTTGTGCTTAAAGGAAATTGGTATGGATTGACATAATTCGTAGCAGTAATATTTACTTATTTAATAAAAGATTAAACCCTGCATATGTGCATGATCCCTCATGATTAGAGCACTGATGGAAAATGTATAAGGTCAGTTTTATTTGACCTATAGTGAATGAAGAAAAATATTGTTGGAGAATAACCCAGTTGAACAATTAAAAATGAGTCCTTTGGACTATTTCTAGACCACCTGGAAGAGGTAAATATATATGAACACATGAGCGAGCTTATGATGACCATGACTATAATAAGAGAAAGTATATACTTATTAATAGAACGACATGTATGTGCATGTGAATAGAAATGGTAGATAGATGGAGTATGTTGTTCCAGAGTCTGTACTTAAGGCTTAGAAGTACAATGTCTAGGCATCCGAAAGTGGGTAAAAGGTGGAGAAGGGAGAAACATCAACCTTTGACAAAGGAAACTAAGGAAGATTTCTACGTTGGCATTGTCTAGCTTCCAACTGTTCCTGGATAGTTATATCCTGTTCAATGGCTGCCCATGAACGTTTGAGTTCAACCCGGGTAGTAGTTTTTTTAAGAATAGTGTCGAAAAGGTTTAAGGCAACGTGCATTTGATTTGATAATCCGAGTTCAATATTAGGCTGTGTTGGTACGGGGACAGTCATGGAGGAACAGTAAAATAACAAAAACTTCAGGGAGAAATTAAGTGCTATCTCAATTTGGTCATATAAAAGAGAATTTATAATTTCGAAAATAAAACGGGGTGCAAATCAAAGGCTTTTTCCCGTAACTGAGTTATATCTTAATAAAAGGTATGAGGTGGGAGAAAAACATTTAGCTGTCTATGGTGTAAGGCTCCTATTAAGGGAGAATATCACATATAAACAGAAGAGGAAAACTGTAAAGAAATAACTCGATGTGTGCATAGAATATGTGTAGAATTCTGAAAGTGTTGAATGGTCTTACACCCACTGATAGCTGGTATAGAGGAAAAACAGTAAACAATTACGAAAAACCAAAATTCATTCGCTATAGTAGTGGTCCTACTAAATCATAACGAAGCATTAATTAGTTAAGAATATGAAATGAAATGAAGTATGAGATACAAGAAAACAAACTCATAACACAGTCTTGACGGAATTGCGAATCTTCAGATTTGCTTTGTATTAACTCTCAAAATGTAAAAAACTATGTTACAATCAACACAAAAAGGTCCATCCCTTTTCTTTTCTTTCTGTGGTATATTTATACAATTTTACAAATAAGATAGAATCTCAATAGCCACAAAATTTCGGTTATGACAAGGAGGAGAGAAATCGCTCCATTTCTTCTTCTCTGTCTTCACTTGGTGCCAGATGTTTGTCCCCGTGCGTGCTCGGTATAGGCGACACATATTTCAACCAGCTGAGATATTAGCCGCGATGGTTATGCTTGACATCTAGCTTCAAAGAAGTAACATTCTCAGGCTAACTGCTACAGCCTATCTTCCAACTGTCCGTCTATGATGTTGATGGCACATAATTGCGTGCTTGGTCTAATCATGCATTTGTCTATTTGGACTATGTCCACCATAGTCACTTGGGAAATCTCGGCCTAATCTCTTTCCTCTCTTTCCTTCAGATCAAGCGAGGTTTTTTCCATATCCATTTCCGCTATCCATGCCTAGAAGATCTCCATCTATAGACCTAAAATCCTCTTCTAGGGAATTCGTTATCTTTTTGGCTTGCTGCTTGCCTTCGGCGATATTGTGCTCCCATTATTTTAATAGAATGTTTCCTCTGGTCTCTTCCGAAATGGTGAACCCGGGAGTACTTTCTGAAACCCTGTCGTTTGTGGCTATCGCAGCCTCTTGGAAGGTGACCTGAGTTGCTCCAGCTTCCCTTTCTCTAGCATATAATTTCTCCGAAATCTGGTTGACTAGTAAACAATTATCCTGGATCGCTTCTACCTTGGCGAGCAAATTTCATTGTGCCGCAGAGACTCTGCTCTGAATCTCGATCTCCTGGGATTTGAACATCCTGATGTTTATCATTCTGTTTTTGGCGATCTCCACCCTAGCCTGTAGTTGTTCGATCAAATCCCTTTGCTGGCTCGCTTGCATCTGACCATCCTGGACCACCAACTCTGCTTGCTCGAGCTTAGTTTTGAGAAACTCTATCTTGTTTTTATCGGCCAACCTGGCCTACTCTATTCCTACGCTCGCCTAGTTTTTAGCAGTCTCTGTTGCTATGGCCAGTCTGGCTTCAAGGGTCCTAATGAGGCAATTTTTTCTCTTAAATTGGTTTTTTAAGAGCCCGACTAAAAAATGATTCACCGAGGCATATGATCCTATTGTCCCTGCTATCTCAGTCGGGAATTGGTCATTTTTCTTGTCCTTCCCATTAGTTATGACTTTGTATTTCATGGCTGTCGACTCCCCTTCTTGCTAAAATTCTCTCTTTACCATTGCTTTTCTCTTCTTATCAAAGAAGAACTCATTCGGAGGGAGTTCTTCTACCCTTATAGGCCTCAAATCTTAATTGAAGATCCATCTTGCATCAATATTTCCTTGAGTTGTCTGCAAGGGAGTAACTAATGCGATAGGTTCTCCAACTGGCTTTGCTTATTTTCCTGGAGTAGTAACTGGACTCTGCTTCTTCCAAGGGTCGGGAGTCTTTATTTCCACTTTCGAACTCTTGGTTTTCTCTCCCTCTTCCTGGTGTTTTTATCGGTCAGGGTTCACATCCTTAGAACCTTCGGCATCCTTTTGTTTGACCTCCGTCGTAGCTGGACTCTTGCCCTGTAACACTGCAGGGAGACAACTGCGTCGATGTTCTTGGAACTTCAGAACATCGGCTCTCTCTTCGGGTGCCAAGGTTTGTATCTGAGATAGAATCTCGGCATAGGACCTTGCGCCTCGAAAAATGTCATCCAAGGGTGAATTCTCATGCTCAAATCTCTTGAGCCCGCAACTAGCCAAATGATTGCTCACGACCCTCTATGGATCGTGCTTATTGTATTCAATGGAGACCAAATTTAGGTCTTCCAGGGCTGCTGCCTCGGATTTGGCATGCCCGAAATCTAATAAAGAGTAAGAATTCAGATGAACAGGAAAAGGTGTCCATACCTTCTTCGATTATCCCTTAAGCTCTTTGCTTATACCACCAATTATTGTTTTCCTAGCGACCTCACGACAAGCCAACTTGTCAGGAATGAACAATGGTAATGAATGCGGGGGGAACGAAGCCCCAAAAACTCGGAGGTATGAAAATTTTGCTTCCACATACCAGTCTTCTATACTACTCAGATTTGTTAGTACGTTGTTCGAGATCCTGGGTGGCGGGTGGAAAAAAATGGTGACATGCAGGGGCACCATCACCCAGTTAAAGATTTCATACACAATTTTTTTTGCTTTGTTTTCCCATAATTCTACATGATAAACGTGTATGGGTTCGTCTTCTGCTTGAGTCCAACTCCAGTTCATTAAGGGAAATGGTGTCAAAAAACAATCTGCATCCATAATGTATGCAGACATGAAGAATGAAGATGCCTTCATGTTCTCCTTCTGTGCCCGATACTCTGTGACCCGACTGGTCAAGCTATCGGACAACATTTTTCCCAGTTGAAAGAACCACCTTCGATGACCCGAAACATTAGAGGCACCCATGGAAGATAAAAATTCAAGGTGTCCTCTTTCACGTATAGCCTGCATGTCATCATGGCAACGTACTTGTACTGCAGCTCTAAAGAAGGGATTGAATATATGCCGTGGCTATCATCCCTAAACTTCGCGGTGTTCAAAACCCAATATTTTATTAAATTGGACATGGTTTTATCATACTGTATGCATTCTTTCTCCTTTAACTCATCAAGAATTCGGTTCCATATGTGTAGTCGGACGTTGTGGGAAGCTTATACATGGCTTCCAGATGTTCTGGCCTGAAAGTCCTGATGCTGATTTTCTGCTCATTCATAATGGTTCTGGTCGGTAGGTCTACATGGTCTAATACCCATCAAACCATGTCGTAATATGGAAGCAATCGTGGCCTGGCTGCTACTTTGTGCATTCTAGATTGGATGACTATTTTGTACTTGGTGGTTATATCATCTTTTTCGTTGTCACTGGAGTCATAGGAATAATCCACCAATTCTGCTTGTAGAACATCTGAAACAAATGACCAATTTGGGACCGAGTCAATACTTCTAGGTGAAGTATCAACAACATTGTCCGAGCCCTGTCCTGAAACCTCTACACTGGCTTTGGATGCTTTTCGTGGAGCCATGGATGGAGATTGTGTTTTAGCTCTTCTGCGATAGAAATACATATACATACAGAAGTCAATTCGCTCGGTGATAATGCGCTCTGCGTAATATGAAAATGCACCTGTTATAATGAACCACAAATTTTATATATATTTGAAAATTCGGTACCTTTCAGAACAGGTCTGTCAAGTCATATTTCGAAATAAATTTTGCCGTAAAAATGCGATATTTATTCGTTGATTTTCCCTATTTCCTAATTAATGCCATAAATTTTGGCGGTTGAAAATATCATTTGGCATATGGAATGAATAAGTCTACCTCGTAAATCATGCAAGCATTGAAACATGGGATATGTATCGATTTAGCTTATTTAATCCGGTTTTACTGACGTTAATTAATATTTTGGTACTCGTTATATCGAGGATTTTACTTTAACACTTTGAACCTCTAACATCCGAGACTGCGATGATCGATTTTGGTTAAAGAAAATGAAATCCTGATTAGGGGCTCAATTAATTTCATAATTATTGTATTCGCCCTATCGCGACTCGGAGCTTCAAAAATAAGTTTCTGGGAGGTTTGCATGCCGTGCTGCGATACCGCGAGATCGTGATAAATAAAAAGGGGAGATAGACTCGGATTTAGTAATTAATTAATTTCGTTTATATCCTTATCGTGATTTCGCGAGTCAGGGTTTAGACGGTGTAAATTTTGAAAAGGAATACGTCGAGTGGCAAAATGCCGACATAAATTTTTACCATGGTTTAGCTTTTACCTTTAACCTTGACACGAGTTACTAAAATAAGGACCTCGTGTTCTCGGCTATTGGGGATACGACATTAAATTTTTGGATTTGGAAAACGCCGAGGTGCGAAACCCTGACGACGTTTAAACATGGGTTAGGGAAAACATTACCCTTGTTACTGTCGTGAGTAAAATATTAAAATGATTTCGTTGTTTCGTAGCTCGGGGTATGTGACTTATATGACTTACAGTATCCAACCTACGAGATCCCAAGGTAGAACAAAAGAGGAGACATTTTAACAAAAGGTAGGAATCATTTTGAGAGTATAATAATCATTGTTGCTCGAGTGATAAAGCTTCAGATATCTCGATATCTCAAAGGAAAAATATAAAAACCATCTTTAGATTTCAAGCATTAAGAATGAAATTTGTGACGGGCTAGAAAAACAAAAGCGGCTCCAACATAAGCTCCAACTAGGGATCCCTCTTTCTTGTAAGGCAGGAAGAATAGTAGACCACGTGTGCAAGATACCAGATATATAAAATATGCAGAACAGAAACGAAATGCTAGAAATAACAGAGTAACAGTAAAATATCCATCATAATATTCTCAATACACAGAAACGATATA
>JASDQU010309649.1:141333-155927 GCA_032191745.1 Picea mariana
TAAAATTAGCTGTAGTCCCTTTCACAACTTTCCCTTTCCCGCTACTAAATTCAGGTCTTCTTTAAGACAATTGAAACAATCCTAGGAGACCCAACAGATCTTTCGACTATCTGCTTGCATCAAAGAATAAGATTATATGTTTTTAATTGGGAAGTCTCGTCTGAATTTGGGATGTGGATCAGGTTTTAAGAAGCATTGGTTACCAGAGTAGAGTGATATTCATGTATAACGACCTTACAGAGATCTCAGATATTGCTTCACTCCCAACGAGCCTGTTTAGTACCCTGGTGAAGTTATCTGGCCCCTTTTACTAAATTTCCTTTCATCGCTTCAGAATATATTTATGCATTTAAATGATGAGACGAGGGCAATCATTTTTGAATTTCCTTTCATCGTCTCTTGGACTAGGTGGGGGCAATCATTTCTGAATTTCCTTTCACCACCTGTCTTATAATTTGCTTTTTAGAGCGCGAAGATGGGGGAAATCAGTTTTTATTAGGGTTGATATCTGTGTAATATTTTGCATTATAGGTCTGTCAACTTACTTTGATTACTCGGTACCAACCTTCCCTTGAACTTCACAACACCTTCGTTCTTAGGGAGAAAAAGGAAAATAACTTTTTAGGGGATTCTATTTGAGCAAGCTCCAATCCTCTGATGTCATTGAAAAACCTAGGAAAGTTAGGATCACTCTAAACGTTCCTTCGCTTAGCAGGTGATCAAGTAATTGTGAAGATCTGCTTTCTTTTCACAATCTGCTTTGAAGCTCATAAGGTTGAAACAAAAACTCTTATCCCTTCTTATGCGAAATGGAAAGATGTTGACTCTTCGAAAGGTAAACCCGAAGATAGAAAATGGTGACAGTCGATGGCTTACGGACTGAAAATATAGAGGTCAAAAATTCGAAAATGACTCTTGTAGATTTTTTTCGAGGATACTTTACTTTGACCGGCTGCTTTTAAATTGGGTGAATTATTTAATTTGTTTTCACTTCTGATTAAACAACAAAAAAAAATTTCTATTTATCGGTTTAGACGATATTTTTGTTTGAATGACGTTAACCTCGGATTCTTTTAATATTCCTTTAAAACATGTCCTTTACGAAAACTCATCTATACCTTTTCGTTTCAATTTCTTTGCAAAATATCAAATTTCTTGGATATCAACTATTTAAGCTGATTTATTTACGAGACCAACTTTCAGTTTACTTCTCCTACATGTTTCGTATGCAACTGGGATCTTGTAAAAGGAAAATACGAATCTTATCCGAAATGTGTCGAAAGTTCATGAACGAAAAAAGAAAATCAAAATCAATGAATGAAGATACATATATGTACACAAAATATATATAATAATTAATTTTTTATTTATTTTTTAATCTGGCGACTATTAGGTCATGTAATGCTTTAGATACCGCCCATTGAGAGGGGTGTTGAGGACTTCTCCGTCTATATTTTCCAGTAGGAAATAATTTTTTCCTTCTAGAGCCGAGACCCTGAATGGTGCATACTAGAGGTGGTCAAATTTACCATGCTTTGCTGCTTCTTCCTTTCTTGCATCCCATCTTAGCACTAAATTACCTGTGAGGAATTCTCTGTCCTTAGCTTTGCAGTCGAACAATGCCTTCATGTCATCTTGGTACTTCTGCATCTTTTCATCAACTTCGACTCTATGATGTTGAACCTCAATCAGTTGATTAATTCTCCTGGTGACATGATTTGGTTCTTCATGTTGATCTTGCCATAGCTTCATCACTGGTAGTGCTAGGTTTATAGGTAGGAAAGAATCTGTCCCATAGACCATCTGAAAAGGAAAAATTCCGATAGACCTTTTCGTGCTTATGCAGTTCGCCCACAATGCGTATTTTAAGTGTACATGCCAAGATCTTTTATTTTCATCCAATACTTTCTTGATTATATTTACCAGGCTCTTGTTAGATGACTCGACCAATCCGTTTCCCTAGGGGTAATATTTTGTGGAATGGCCAAGAACAATGTTATACTTTTGACAGAAGCTGATCATAGCCATAGATTCAAAGGCCTGGGTATTGTCAGTAACTATCTTTCGGGGGCAACTGAATCTTGACAAAATATTGTCTTCTAGGAAATCGATTACCACCGAGTTTATTGCCCTTTTCGTTGGAATGGCTTCCACCCACTTAGTAAAATAATCTATAGATGTTAAGATCCACTTGTGTTGAGCACTGGAATCTGGATTAATTTTTCCTATGAAGTCTAGAACCCATTGCTGAAATGGGGCTTCAGCTTTGATTGGAACCAGAGTCAGTGCCAACAGCTTTTGTTAACCTGCGAATAGTTGACAAGGGTTGCAGGCATGCACTTTGGCATTGACGTCCGAAAAGAGTTTCGACCAGTAGTATCCAGCCCTCAAGATCTTGTAAGCTGTAGCTCTCCATGTTTGATGCCCCCCATAGACTCCCTCATGAAATTCGTTTATAACCCGTTGAGTTTCTAATTCAACTAAACAGACTAACATGAAACCGAGTGGATCCTTCCAGTATAGCTGACTTTCGACGATACAATATTTAACTTCATGGAGTTTTAAAGTTCTGCCTTTAAATGGAGATAGTTCATTTGGGCATTTTAGGGTCATCAAGTAAGACACTATGTATCTATACCAGCCTGACGATATGAACTTCTCTTCGATCTTGTTTGGGCCTGTTTGTTCATCTAGCTCATTTAGGTTCACGTCTCTGTCACCTTCCTACAGGCAATTGATATCTAAGGCTCTGAAATTTGACTCAGCTAGGAGTTTGGCCAGGCCTTACCCTTTTATCAATTTGGTCGGTTTAACTTCCAGATCGAATTCTTGGATTTTAGCGAGCCATCGCCCTCTTTTTCCATCACTGGCTGGCTATTCCAATATATCTTTCACAGAACTGGTAGGCACGTATGCGATTATCTTTGAATGTAGTACATAAGTTCTGAATGCCTTTAATGAATTTACCATTACGTACACTTGTTTTTTTATTATGTCATACTCCAATTTTGTGTCTCTAAGGCTCTTGCTAAAAAACATGATTGGTTGTTCGAATCCTTCTTCATTCTTTTGTAGGAGCACCGCGACGATAGTATGTTCAGAGGCAAATGAGAAAATAAGAAAATATTTCAGATAGTATGGGCTCACTAACACAAGTGCCTCGCTTATGAATTTTTTAATATGTGTGAATGATGCTCTGGCCTTGGTCATCCAATTTACTCTACTGTCCTTCTTCAACATACTTGTAATAAATTTTACGATCTTAGCGAAATTCGAGATAAACCTTCGTAAAAAATTTATTCTTCCTAAGAAAGATTGAATCTCTTTTACATTTCTGGGAATATTTATGGTATCTATTGCTTCAATCCTCTTAGGATCAATCCTGATTCCATCCCTAGATACGATATGGCCCAAAATCTTACCTTCCCGCATGGCGAAATGTGATTTCTTTGGGTTTAAAGATAGACCAAACCTGCAGCATTTTTCGAAAGTTTGTTTAAGATGTATCAAGTGTTCTTCATCGGTTTTTGAGAAAACTGTCAAATCGTCGAGGTAAATGACTACGAACTTATCCTTTTATTCTATGAAAGTGATGTCCATAGCACACTGGAATGTGGCCCCTACATTCATCAAACCAAAAGGCATTTTTTCATACATGAACGTACCCCATGGTGTGGTGAAAGCATTTTTTTCTCTGTCTTGCTCATTCATGGTGATTTGATTATAACCAGAGAACCCGTCAATCATAGACATTCAGTTTGCTCCAACTACCTTTTCTAATAATTGGTCCATTTTGGGAAGTGGATAGTTGTCCTTGAGAGACGACTTATTTAAGTTTCAGAAATCCACACACAGTCTGATTTCCCCACTCTTCTTCCTGACCGGGACTAGTTTTTCTACCCAGTCTGAGTATCTCAGAGGTATGATTATCTTCACGTCTAAAAGTTTCTTAACTTCTTTTTCGATCACAGGTAACAAAATGGGGTTAATCTTCCTAAGACTTTTCCTAAACGGTTTGACCCCACACTTCAAAGGTATCTTGTGATCAATTATGGAAGTGTCATATGTTCTCAACTCATCATAAGACCAGGCAAAAGCATCTTTATACTGTCTGAGTAGGTCTTTATATTTAACTTTCACTTCGGGAGGGAGGAACTTAGATATTTTTACCACCCTGGATTCTTTTTCAGTTCCTATATCATAGTCCTCCACTTCTTCTGGTTGGGGCTGTAAAGTGGATTTTACAGGTACGTCGTTCTGATAAAAAAATCTTTCTAAAGGAATCAATCCTTTCAGAATCTGGTTGTTTTTAAGGACCAGCATACGATGATCCACAATTTTTTCTTGGAAGGATTTAGGATCTTCCCCTTCTTGCATGATCCACATCGGGTCATTTTTATTTTCTTGGTCTGCATGAGTTTCGAAGAATTCACCCACTGCTACAAGAAATTTCTTAATTTGTTCGTCATCCTCAAAGACCTGCCAGTGTTGGATATTGTCTGGTATATATGGTCTGTATCTGATTTCCATGTGATACTTCAATTTGAAAGTCATGGGGGGAGAGAATATTGAATCTTCTTTAACCAATGCATCAACATGCAAATTCTCTGCGCGAGGGATAAAGTGGACATTTATGGACGAGAAAAAGTTTTCCATGAGATCCCAGGCACAATTTCTATATGTTCTTAGTCTGGGATGCTTGGCTAGGTACTGTCGGTTTATTTGTTTGACTATTAACTTTGCATTTCCATATACCTCTAAGTTATTTATCTTTAGCTTCTTGGTAGCTTCTAATCCTAAGACCAACGCTTCATATTCACATACATTGTTAGTGTAATCTATATCCCACTGCAGTCGGTAGGAAAAAGGAACAACGAACTTACCTTCGGGAGCCACTAAGAGAACTCTTGCACACACCCCTTCAGAAGATGAAGCACCATCAAAATGTATTTTCCAGACACTGGTGTTACACAGTTCCTCTATCATGTGACTTGACTCTTCTCGCTCTATATCGTTTTCCTCCAGACAACCATCTAAACCATCATCAAAAGACAAGATACAATTTCCCAGATCTTGGTCCGCGATGTAAATAGGGAAATTGTTTGGGTTTTGAGGGTCACTCACTGTATATGATAATCTCATTTCTCTGTACAGCTGATTAAAATGACCACCAAACACAAGAATTGTGGTGAATGTCATATCCAATTGAAGAGAGCCCCCCAACTTGGCTCCCCATGACCTAGACAACAGTAAGCCATACTTAGGGGGAATATCTGCAATAACCACATCCATCAGGATACTCTTAACCGGGACCTGCGCTGGGGTAACTACCAGATACTTTATCATCCCCATACACTTAACCCTTCTTGAGTCAAAAGAATAAAGATCTCCATAAGGTCTGGTGATTTGGAGACCCAACTTGTCCATAATAATCTTAGGCATAACATTATGGGAGGCTCTGGAGTCTAACATGCAATTATGTAGAAATTGATCATACACATTTAGATTGATATAAAAGGGAGCAATGGTATCTTTGGCCCCTTCAAAATGGGGACCAAAAGTGATGTTAGGTTTGTCATCTTCTAGGTTTAAAAAATTAGACTGACTTTCTAGCTCATAGACACCCATCGCTTTTGTAATCTGCTTTCGATAAATGGGGCTTTTTTGCTAATTCTACCAAAGGGTTTGGTATCTTGATTTTATTTATCTCATTTTCAAAACTGAAAGCTCCACTCACCTTGTCTGTTTCTTTGGTTGAGACTTTCGAATCCTTCCTTTCCGACTTATTCATCTGGGTCGCTTTATCACTCATGGTCCTGGTTGAAGACATAATTTTATTTACTATTTTGGTTCCTTGTGCTTGGGTTTCAACTTTTTCCACTTCAGACTCTTGTGTGCTTACTACTTTAGTTTTGTTGTTGGGTAATAAGGTCTCTTCCGGAGTAGGCTCATAAGTTTGAGCTCTTTGGAGGATTTTCTTGGGTTGAGCAGTTGAGACGGGCTTACTCTTAGATCTTAAGTTATACATGGGTTGGATCTCAGCCATTATAATCCCAGTTTCTTGTTGAGATTCACAGAGACCAGTGTGATCACCTTCTTCACCCTTATTCGAAGGTTGTTGCGTGTTTATAGATTTTTCATAGTCTTCTCGAGTTAGATATGGTTGAGTGCAGTCATCACCGAAGTTCGTGACATCATTATATGAATCTCCGAAGTCTTGAAAATCGTTCGCTCTTATAAAATTTTCATTCTTTAAGGGAGATTGTATTTTTTTATCTTCATTTTTTATTTGTCTTTGCTGGTTCGGGGGGTTGGGGTTCCTCTTGAAATCCTTTTTGGGGAAAGAGTCAGCTTTGGCCTGTTCGAGCTCCATTCTGGATATTTTATTAGATAGTTCTTTAATTACTCTGGCCATATCGTCTACCCTATCATATGCGGATCTATTAGACCCTGACGGACCTGCTTGTTCTCTAAAGTGTTTGGTCTCTCGGTTTCCCATTTCTAATTTAGATTTAAGCTTACCCGAAGAAATCATATTAGACTCTATTNACTTTGGCTGCGGGTTGGGATGGTTTAACCTCGGTTGGGATTTTATTATATAGTTTTTTGAATCTCAGAATAAATTCCATGACTGTTTCTGAGTTATTTTTTCTTAAAGACCCAAATTCAGTTAAATAATATAGATGGTCTTTTCTCTCACCCCATTGTCTGAGGAAAGCATCTTCCAAAGCATCATAAGACAAGATAGATGCTACAGGTAGGCTCTGAAACCAAGTTCGAACCTAGCCTTCGAAGGTTTCGACATGAAGTCTCGAATAGACATCCTCATGTTCGATACCTAGGATATTAGTAAATTGATCGAAGAAATTAATATGTCCGGTCGTGGTCAGATCCCCTTCCCCGGTGAACTTCGGTAAATTTTTTATGTAATTTTTGGGAAGGTCATGTAGAGGGATGGGCAATACTAAAGGAGCATATCTGGCTGCAAATTTAGCAAAAACTATGGGAGGGGGGGGCAGGCCCTTGGCCTCCAGCTCCTCCTAGAGGGGCTCCTCCCCCTCCTCCTCCGATAAACCCTCCACCTCCTCCTACAAACCCTCCACCTCCTCCTCTGGCGGTTGCCATCGTTATTTGTGGAAATTTATAAAGGGGGTTTTGGAAAATTAAAAGTGACTCTTTGTTTTCTTCGCGAAGAGGAAAATCTGAAGAGGAAAGATAAGGAATGCGAGGAATCGGTTCCTCGGATTTGCAAGATATGAAATCAGGAGAACCGACAGGTGTGGAAACTGAGTGTGTAACACACTCTTCAGAATTTGGTGAAGTCGGGAAATTCAACTGAAGGAAAGATGGTATGTCAAAATTTGATGAACTTTCAAGAGGTCCCTTTCCTTTGTGTACTAAGGGGATTGTCGGATGAATCTCACTCCTAATCTCAGAGCAGTTTAGCATTGAAACTTTAGTATCAAAGGGAGGACTGAGTAAAGTTGAGGGTTCAGAAGAACTCTTAGTCTTCAGTGGTGGGGTTTTAAGTTTGTAAACTGTAGGGGTTGGCTTAAGAGAGCCTCTCGCCTTTAGAATCTTTTCGGGATCGGTAACAGGTGAAATCTGCTTACCATCTGGGTTTTGTCTAGTATTCCTTCGACCGGATGCCAGTTTATTATTTGTGGAGTCACCAAGTGAAAGATTAGAAAGAATTAAAAGGTGTGTAATCTTTGTTCACTATCAAAGGGTAACACGTTCAATGAAAAACAAATGTCATTTTCCCAGGGAAAAAGATTTCGTAACTTCGTTCCTCGACAACAGCGCCAGAAAGATGTTCCAGAGTCTGTACTTAAGGATTAGAAGTACAGTTTCTAGGCATCCAAAAGTGGGTAAAAGGTGGAGAAGGGGGAAATGTCAACCTTCGGCAAAGGAAACTAAGGAATATCTCTACGTTGGTGTTTTCTAGCTTCCAACTGTTCCTGGATAGTTATATCCTGTTCAATGGCTACCCATGAATGTTCGAGTTCAACCCGAGTAGTAGTTGTTTTAAGAATAGTGTCGAAACGGTTTAAGGCAATGTGCGTTTGATTTGATAATTTGTGTTTGATATTAGGTTGTGTTGGTACGGAGACAGTCATGGAGGAACAATAAAATAACAAAAAATTCAGGGAGAAATTAAGTGTTGTCTCAATTTGGTCGTATAAAAGAGAATTTAAAATTTCAGAAATAAAACGGGGTGCAAATCAAAGGCTCTTTCCTGTAACTGAGTTATATCTTAATAAAAGGTATGAGGTGGGAGAAAAAAATTTAGCTGTCTATGGTGTAAGGCTCCTATCAAGGGAGAATCTCACGTATAAACAGAAGAGGAAAACTGTAAAGAAATAACCCGATGTGTGCATAGAATATGTGTAGAATTATGAAAGTGTTGACTAGTCTTACACCCGCTGATAGTTGGTACAGAGGAAAAATAGTAAACAATTACAGAAAACCAGAATTCATTCGCTATAGTAGTGGTCGAACTAAATTATAACGAAGCATTCATCAGTTAAGAATATGAAATGAAATGAAGTATGAGATACAAGAAAACAAACTCATAACACAGTCTTGACGGAATTGAGAATCTTTAGATTTGCTTTGTATTAGCTCTCAAAATGTAAAAAACTCTGTTACAATCGACACAAAAAGGTCCAGCCCATTTCTTTTCTTTCTGTGGTATATTTATACAATTTTAAAAATAAGATAGAATCTCAATAGCCACAAAATTTTGGTTATGACAGGGAGGAGAGAAATCACTCCATTTCTTCTTCTCTGTCTTCACTTGGTGCCAGACATTTGTCCTCATGCATGCTCGGTACAGGCGACACATATTTCAATCAGCTGCGATATTAGTCGTGACGGTTCTGCTTGATAGCTGGCTTCAAAGAAGTAACATTCTCGGGCTAACTACTGTAGCCTGTCTTCCAACTATCCGTCTATGATGTCGATGCTACATAATTGTGCGCTTGGTCTAATCATGCATTTGTCGATTTGGACTATGTCCACCATAGTTACTTGGGAAATCTCAGCTAAATCTCTTTCGTCTCTTTCCTTCAGATCAAGCGATGTTTTTCACATATCCATTTGCATCAACGCCTCGACATTACCTTCGCTATCCATGCCTAGAATATTGACATCTATAGAACTAAAAGCCTCTTCTAGGGAATTCGTTATCTTTTTGTCTTGCTGCTTGCCTTCAGCGATGTTGTGCTCCCATTATTTTAATAGAATGTTTCCTCTGGTCTATTCCGAAATGGTAAAACTGGGAGTACTTCCCGAAACCCTGTTGTTTGTGGCTTCACATCCTCTTAGAAGGCGATGCGAGCTACTCCAGCTTCCCTTTCTCTAGCAGATAAGTTCTCCGAAACCTGGTTGACTAGCAAACAGTTGTCCCAGATCACTTCTACCTCAACGAGCAAATTTCGCTGTGCCATAGAGACTCTGCTCCGAATCTCGATCGCCTGGGATTTGAACATCCTGATGTTTATCATTCTATTTTCGGCAATCTCCACCCTATCCTGTAGCTGTTCAATCAAATCCATTTGCTGGCTCGCTTGCATATGACCATCCCAAACCACCACCTGTGCTTGCTCGAGCTTATTTTTGAGCCGTTCTATCTTGTTTTTATCAGCCAACCTAGCTTTCTCTATTCCTACGCTCACTCGGTCTTTAGTAGTCTCTATTGCTATGGCCAATCTGGCTTCAAGGGTCCTAATGAGGTGATTTTTTCTTTTAAGTTGGTTTTAAGATCCCGACTGAAAAACTGATCGCCGAGGCATATGCTCCTAATGTCCCTGCTATCTCAGTCGCGAATTGTTCATTTTTCTTGTCCTTCCCATCAGTTATGACTTTGTATTTCTTGGTTGTCGACTCCCCTTCTTGGTAAAATTCTCTCTTTACCACTAGTTTTCTCTTCTTATCGAAGAAGAACTCATTCAGAGGGAGTTCTTCTACCCTTATAGGCCTCAACTCTTCATTGAAGATCCATCCTTCATCAATATTTCCTTGAGTCGACTGCAAGGGAGTAACTAATGCAATAGGTTCTCCAACCTGCTTTGCTGATTTTCCTGGACTAGTAACCAGACTCTGCTTCTTTGGAGGGTCAGGAGTCTTAATTTTCGCTTTCGGACTCTTGGTTTTCTATCCGTTTTCCGGGTGTTTTTCTCGATCGGGGTTCGCATCCTTAGAACCTTCGGCATCCTTTTGTTTGACCTCCGCTGTAGCTGGAATCTCAGCCTGCAACACTGTGAGGAGACAATTGCATCGATGTTCTTGAAACTTCAGAACATCGGCTCTCTCCTCAGGTGCCAAGGTTTGTATCCGAGCTAGAATCTCGGCATAGGACCTTGCACCTAGAAAAATGTCATCCAAGGGTGAATTATCGTGCTCAAATCTCTTGAGCCTGCAACTGGCCAAATGATTTCTCATGACCCTCTATGGATCGTGCTTCTTGTATTCAATGGAGACCAAATTTAGGTCTTCCAGGGCTACTGTGTCATCTTTCGCATGCCCAAAATCTAATAAAGAATAAGAATTCAGATGAACGGGAAAAGGTGGCCATACCTTCTTCGAGTATCCCTTAAGCTCTTTGATTATACCACCAATTATTGTTTTCCTAGCGACCTCACGACAAGCCAACTTGTCAGGAATGAACAATGGTAATGCATGCGGGGGGACCAAAGCCCCGAAAACTCGAAGGTATGAAAATTTTGCTTCCACATACCAATTTTCTATGCTGCTCAGATTCATTACTATGTTGTCCAAGATCCTAGGTGGAGGGTGGCAAAAAATGGTGACATGCAGGGGCACCATCTCCCAGTTAAAGATTTCATACACAAAATTTGCCGCTTTGTTTTCCCATAATTTTGCATGATAAACATGTATGGGTTCGTCTTCTGCTGGAGTCCAACTCTAGTTCATTAAGGGAAATGGTATCAAAAAACAAACTGCGTCCATAATGTATGTAGACATGAAGAATGAAGATGCCTTCCCGTTCTCCTTCTGCACTAGATACTATGTGACCCGATTGGTCAAGCTATCGGACAACATTTTTGCCCAGTTGAAAGAATCGCCTTTGGCGACCTGAAACATTAGAGGCACCCATGGAAGATAAAAATGTGAGGTGTCCTCTTTCCCGTATAGCCTGCATGTCATCATGGCAACGTACTTGTACTACGGCTCTAAAGAAGCGATTAAATATATGTTGTGGCTATCATCCCTAAACTTCGCGGTGTTCAAAACCCAATCTTTTATTAAAATGGACATGGTTTTATCATACTATACGCATTCTTTCTCCTTGATCTCATCCAAGAATTCAGTGCCATATGTGTAGTCGGACGTTGTGGGCAGCTTATACATGGCTTGCAAATGTTTCAGCCTGAATGTCCCGATGGTGACTTTCTGCTCATTCATAATGGTTATGGTTGGTAGGTCTACATGGTATAATGCCCATTGAACCATGTATTAATATGGAAGAAATCGTGGCCTGGATGCTACTTTGTGCATTCCATATTGGATAACTATTTTGTACTTGGTGGTTATATCATCTTTTTCATTGTCACTAGAGTCATCGGAATAATCCACCAATTCTGCTTGTAGAACATCTGAAACAAATGACCAATTCGGGACTGAGTCAATACTTCGAGGCGAAGTATTAGCAACATTGTACGAGCCCTGTCCCGAAACCTCTACACTGGCTTTGGATGCTTTTTGCGGAGCCATGGCTGGAGATTGTGTTTTATCTCTTCTACGATAGAAATACGTATACATACAGAAGTTAGTTCGCTCAGAGATAATGCACTCTGCATAATATGAAAATGCATTTGTTATAATGAACCACAACTCATATATATTCGAAAATTCGGTACCTTTCAGAACAGGTCTCTCAAATCATATTTAGAAATAAATTTTCTCGTAAAAATGCGATCTTTATTCGTCGATTTGCCCTATTTCCTAATTAATGCCATAAATTTTGGCGGTTGAAAATATCAGTTAGCGTATGGAATGAATAAGGCTACCTCGTAAATCATGCAAGCATCGAAACACAGTATATGTATCGATTTAGCTTATTTAATCCAGTTTTACCGACATTAATCAATATTTTGGTACTTGTTATATCGGGGATTTTACTTTAACTCTTTTAACCTCTAACATCTGAGACTGTGATGATCGATTTTGGTTAAAGAAAATGAAATCCTGATTAGGGGATCAATTAATTTCATAATTATTGTATTCGCCCTATCGTGACTTAGATCTTCGAAAATAAGTTTCCAGGAGGTTTTCATGCCGAGCTACGAAACCGCGAGATCACGATAAATAAAAAGGGGAGATAGACTCAGATTTAGTAATTAATTAATTTCGTTTATATCGTTATCATGATTTCGCGAGTCGGGGTTTAGATGGTGTAACTTTTGAAAAGGAATATGCCGAGTGGAGAAATGTCGAGAAATTTTTACCATGGTTTAGCTTTTACCTTTAACCTTGACACGGGTTACTAAAATAAGGACCTTGTGTTCTTGGCTATCGGGGATATGACATTAAATTTTTGGATTTGGAGAACGCCGAGGTGCGAAACCCCGACGATTTTTAAACATGGGTTAGGGAAAACTTTACCCTTGTTACTGTCTTGAGTAAAATATTAAAACAATTTTGTTGTTTCGTACTCGAGCTGTGTGACTTATATGACTTACAGTATCCGACCTACAAGATCCCGAGGTAGAACAAAAGAGGAGACGTTTTAACGAAAGGTAGGACTCGTTTCGAGAGTATAATAATCATCACTCTCGTGTGATAAAGCTTCATAGATCTCAATATCTCAGAGGAAAAATATGAAAACCATCTTTAGATTTCAATCATTAATAATGAAATTTGTGATGGGCTAGAAAAACAAAGGCGGATCCAAAAGAATACATCTGCACTGTGAACATGGATAAAGTTCTTGGGGAATGAGGATATGTCAGATTGCATATGGAAAAGATTGAGAATGTGTATAACATGCATATAAGATTATTATAGTCTGTTATTGGATGTAAAATATGGTGATTTTATGGATCATATGGTTAATGATGATATCAATATAGAAACATAAGTAATATGGTGATGACAATGATTACACATTACCTTATGAGAATGAGGTAGAATGTTTAATGAACTTGCTCATTATGTATGTAGTAAAGGAAGTGTTGGGATATTTCTATATGACCAATGGGTTAGATTAACATCTAGAGGTGGATGGTAGCAATAAGAATATGGCTTGGTATGCTTAAGTTGTAGTGAGAGAGAATCTGGAAAAAATGATTCCCTTGATAAAAAGGTTTGTTGACCAAGAATGGTTTTATACATGAAGAGAAGCTTGAGAAGTTGTCATGTTGCCTGAGGCATGTTGAATTGCCTAGATTGTGTTTCTAGGTCATTGCATACTTCTATAGTAGTTTAGGAAAGAGTGTTATATTGTTGGTTGTCATCATAGGAAAAGGAAACATAGTCACACATATGTCTGTGAGACTTGCCATGTGAATATCATGTATATGATTGTAAAATATCAAAAGAGAGGGAAACATGGTGTTGAGTATTACTATGAGACTTGTCATAAGAATGGATGTAAAATCTCTAGGAGGAAGGATATGGAATTTTGAAATTTCCATGTGTAGGAATGACATGGAAAAAGGTACAATAGTGAGCTTGCATACTAAACATCCATAGATGTAAATGGATGCTTGAATGCATGAACTAAATGCATTATAAGGTTGCCTGGTATGAAGGAAGAAATGACTATGTTTGTGAGACTAGCCATGAGTGCGGCTATAAATTCTCTTTAAAGAAGAATGATAATAAGACCCAATAAATAGGGATGAATGAGGTAACAAGGGTGCAAGTGATGTGCCTATGTATATGTAAATGTACATATACATATAAGTGAAATGTGAGGCAAGATTTGTACTTGCCAGATCTAAATATTTCCTTGGATGCATGGCTGACCCTATAATGGAAGGGTCTAATTTGTCTTGAAGAAATAATAACTTAAGGGGGATGTGTTCCCTTTTTCCTCAGGAAAACCTAGTATACATTGATGGAAAGGTAAATGAGCAGGGATGATTAGTTTCCATTATAAAGGGAAACATGATTATTATTTTAAAGACTGCATATGGATGGTCGTGAACAATCATGAACCAATTAATTTCCAATATATAAGAAATGAAACAACAAAGTGTTCCTTTGGTGGACACCCACACCGCATGCTAAGGCATGTGACTAAAGTACAATGAATGAGTGAGTGCACAATCTAAATGAATAATAAATATGCATGCTGATAATTCCTCATGGAAAGGAAAGGAGAATGTGGTGGTTGATGTTATCTCTAAGAAGTATGAAGAGAAAGATTTTCTCTATTTGACTTATCTTTCGTAGTACCCAATTTAGTAGTGGAGGTACATTAAGGATGGTGAGTGAATGCCAAAATAGTGCATACAATCCACTAACTACAGGCTAACCTCCATGTGCATCTCTGCTACCCTTAGAATAATGATGAGCTTTTCTATAAAGAGCATAATTTTGTTTTTGTCTAGAATTCAACATTA
>JASDQU010309650.1:22966-48873 GCA_032191745.1 Picea mariana
ATGTATGGTAGCGCCTTGTAGTTGATGTGAGCTAATATTCTAGAGTTCACATGGATTCTTCAATAGCGTGGGTCATGGCAGCTTCTGAGTGACCCACCTTCTTCTTTTCCACTGATGATTGCTTCATTTATGATTTCTTCTTTAGCATGTTGCCTTCTGCAACCTTCTCTATAGCTTCCTCATGTGACCTGGAGCAAGGTCAACAAAACAACAAGCAAGAATAATATCCTTCTTGATAATATAAAGCAATAGCACGAACAATCATCACAGTAGCTCCTTTAGAGCTTATTACTTATAATTTAACAAAGATTAAAGGTAAGGAATACAATACAAAATGAGGTCAACACTCTCTTAGTGTTGCGACCAAGCATTCTTCCATGGCAATCTGAAGCTAACACATGAGGTTTCTCCTAGAGGAGGTGTTAGTCATATCAAACAAAGTATTCTCACATGTTATCGATTATAATAATTTACTACGATTGCTATCTCAACTAAAGTCATTAGCTTGTCATGTGTACCTTTGAATCTTGATTAATCAAACCTAGAGCCTTGTCCTCAAGAGTGAGTGCTTTCTTTTCTTCCAAGTCTCCTTCACTCAAGTGATGAGTACTTTCTTCAACCTGTCTATTGTACTAAGACAATATGCTATCTTGACAAAAGGTTAGGTTAGAGGATAAGCTCTATGATCAACTTTTAATCCTTCTAATGATTTGATCATAGCTTCAACATGCAACACTGATCAAGATAATTTCATAACAAATAGATGCATATTAGAATAATCACACTTGGGTTTCATCATTCCTCTGAATGTGTTGGATCTTGAGATCCTTCTGGATCTATGGCAAAAGATCCCTTCTCCTGCAAATACTCTTTAGGGTTTAACCATTAAACATATGTGAGTACATACCTGGGATAGCATTTGCAGGTAGTGGCTCCATCTGGTAGCAGCGGTAATCATTACCAAAAACTTCAAGAGTGATTGCAACTGGTTCTATGGCTGCAACTGCAACTGGTACTGCAACTATAGCTGGTTCTGAGACTGCAACTGCAACTGCAACTTAGGGTTTTATGAGGAAACCCTAATTTTTCAAACTTCAAATTTTGAAATTTTGATCCAGGGGATAGATGCGCTGGACTGAGGCGAGTTAGCTGGTGCAGTTAGATTTTCGAAAATCCAACTTTTACCCCTTCAAATTTGATCTGCGGATTTCTGGACTGGTGCATTTGGTTTTCTGGTACTTCTGGTACTTCTGGTACTCTGGTTTTTTGGTTTTCTGGTACTTTGTGAAACTAGGGTTTCACTTTCCGGGAGATCTAGCCACTGAAAAGGTGCGCTCTAGGTGCCAAATTGATCCTTGGGGGAGGGCGCAGCTTTCTAGGGTGTTAGGGAGCTAAAAATACTCACTTTTGCAAAACCCTAATTTTGGGGTACGGTAACAGTGACATTTTTCCTCTTGCAGATTGTGCTTCCTTCAGGTTGGCTTTGATACCATGTTAATGTTTATGCCATTATTATAGTTCTTTGTATTTCAATAGATAAGAGCATCATAAGAACAAGATCACTGAGAAATACACATCCACAATAGACACAACATTTATCCTGGGAAACCCTCTAGGGGAAGAAAACCCATCAAAACTTCCTTATCATAAATAGCTTATACAATGTTCAAGAGATAACTCAAACCAATACAAAAAAGTCCTCCTCAAGAGATGCATCACCCTTCTTCTCCTCTCTCCAACTTGTAATTGCATCTTGCCTCATAAGAGAATGAGCAAGTGAAGTGTATCTTAGAAGTGAGGCGCTAGCCTCTTATTTATATCAATCTGGTACGTGTGAAGAGTCACCATCTGGCAGGGCTGACCTCTCACACCGGGTGGGTAAACCCACCTTTAATTAATTCTGGCCCTTCCATTATAACTGTTGGGGCCGACTTCTTATTCTGCACTTTGTAATTGTCCGATGACCAATCTGCAAAAGGGTATTTGGTCCTTATACAATTACCGACATGATTAATCCCCAATGGGGATTTAATCCAATAAAAAAATAATAATAAGAATGCTCTTCACAGTTACATTATTTCAACACCTCTAAGCTCTCCTCAAGATGTGCGACCTCTCGCTCCCTCATGAGTTGCCTTTAAGCAATTTCGAAATGTAACTCCTCTAACCCTTGATCTCCCTTGAGTGGCTCTTTACTTTCCCTTGAGATCGACGGTTATGACTTAATCATTCGTTGAGGTCCTTAAGTCACTAAAGTGACCCATAACACCATAAAGTCACTTTTACATTTAAAAATTAAAAGACCCAATTTTATAAAATCACTTTATAAAGTTACTTTATAAAAACTCATTATAAATTATAAAGTCACTAGCGGTCACTTTCGGATGTTGAGCATCGCCAATGCAAAAATACCGTTACATATAGAAATTCCTTAATATTCGTTGATGCAAACATTTTCTTTTAGTAAAATGTTTAAATCTCTCTAAAAACACATTGCTTGCTAACAAAGTTATGAAAAATGAAGATCCCATGACTAAAGTAACTAGACTAAAAAACTCATGTAAGATGCTAATAAGTTTAATCGTTGAATTTCTTGTGGCTACAGTGCTAGATTGTAATCCAACATCCTTGCAAAAACCATTTATGTTTGGACATTCATCATACTTAATGAATGTCTAATACTTTAGTGAAAAAAGTTTAAACCCAAATAATTTACATACGCACAATTATATTATAGATTTTAGTAGACAAAACGGGGTATTAATATATGTTTTAGAAGCACACAACACCTTTAGTTTTATGTGTGGAACTCCAAAATCTTCCACTGTAGTCACCATCGAAAGTGAATCTTCATTGATAACTTAAGGATTCTTTTGCTCTTTCATGATCCTAAACAACTATAATTTTTGGATAAAAATAATTCATCAATTGAAACAAACATACAAGGCAATGAAAAACTAGTATTGTAAATAAAACATAAGCATTTATATATAAATCACAATGGTCATGATGCAAGCTTGATATATTTGCAAATATAGAACAAATTAAGTAAATGCTAATTTTTTTAATAGAAAATATAAATCTTGGCTTACTCTATCAAAGGCAAAGTTAGGACCAATTGTTATGCATCAAACACCTAAATAACATAAAAATAGAAAGAGAAGCAACTTCACACCTTGAGAATGAGAGATGATGTAGCCAATAAACGTTGATTCATTAACGAGATCTGAAAACCATGCAAACACATGAGAATAAAAAATAACTTTATTTTATTCCTTCTCCGCCATAATCATTACAATGGAAATTCAACCATTTATAATTACTATCTGAGATTTTCAAAAATCGCTAATTTTAGAAAAACAACTAATTTTTGAAAATTCTCGCATGACTTTAAAACTGACCAATAACTAAAAGCTAACTAGAGTGACACTATTTGTCGACTCTTTTTTTTTTATTATGTGCATAAACTAAGAGATAATTGATAATTACTAATTTAAAAATTCTCAAAAAAATACAAACCCCAATTTGAGGCCTTATATGAAGGAATTTGGCCCCAAAAAAGTGTGGGAATGATGTATGATTTGAAGGATAATTTTGACATGGTAGTGAACTCTTCGAGACACAACTCCCTGTAAAATTTCATCCCAAACGGATAACCGAGTCAAAAGTTATGACCCTCGGAAATCCCTGCATCATTCTCCTCTATTTGAAAAGAACGCAGCTCCTACAAGTTATTGTCTTCAAATCGTTGCCAGTTAACGAGATCTAGGTTCAATAAGTCCCTCTATGTAATCCATGTACTCTCCGTTGGTGCTACACCTTCCCACTGGGCCAGATATCGATTGTATTGGCCTTGCGGAGTATGAAGGGTCTTCTTATCTAAAATATGTGCAATCTTTTCCTTTTTCTTGCTCAGAATGACCTATTGTCAATCCACCTCCACCTAACTGTCATCACCCAGATTGTCCCCATGGAAGATATATAAATCATAAAAACGTTAAACACAGACGAAATATTGAGATCAACTGGTAAATTGATCTTATAAGCATTGTTGTTAATTTTCTTGAGAATCTTGCAAGGACCAATTTTCTTATACTTCAATTTGTGGTAGATTCCTCTAGGAAGCCGCTCTTTTCGTAAATAAACCATCACCAAATCACCTTCATTGAATACTTGGTATCGTCGATGAACATCTTTTATAATTTTCTTTTGTTCATTCATGGCCTGTAGTTTTTGTCTCACCTATTGCTGCAACTATTGAATGTGTTATGCAAATGCTTCCCCATCATCACTGATCCTATCCCCAACCAGTAGTTGCACCAAATCTAGGACACCCATAGGATTTCTACCGTAAACAACTTGAAATAGAGATTTACATGTAGATCGATTCACTTAACTATTGTAGGCAAATTCTGCTTGAGGTAAAGCCAAATCCCACTACTTGGGCTTCTCCCCAACAATGCTCCGTAACAGGTTTCCCAAACTATGATTTACTACCTTGGTTTGCCCATTTTTTGGGGGGTGATAGGCACTGCTGAACTATAATTTAGTCCCCATTTTATTCTATAAAGTCCTCAAAAAATGACCCAAGAACCAAGTATCTCTATCATAGGTAATAGTTTTTGGAACCGCATCCAATCTAACAATTTATTGAAAAAAAAAATCGACCACCCTCGATGCATCACTAGTGTTCTTGCAAGCAATGAAATGAGTCATTTTAGAGAACCTATCAACAACCAAAAAAACAAAATCATTACCTCGTTGTGTGTTTGGGAGCCCCAACACAAATTCCATGCTCAGATCTGTCCATGGGTCTGTGGGCATTGGTAATGGCATATACAACCTTGTGTTTTGTGAGTGTCATTTATCCATTTGACAAATCCTACATCGTGCCACATACCTGGTTATATCCTTTTTCATCTTTGACCAGTAATACTTATCTTTGATTAAGGCTAGCGTCTTATCCTTTCCAAAATGTCCTACCAAACCAGTACTGTGAAGTTCTCTGATAATATTTTCCCTAATAGAACCAATTGGAATGCATAGTTGTTTTCCTTTGAAGAGGTAGCCATCTTGCATAAACTATTCACCCTGAGTAAGATCCATGTTCCCAGCGACTGGATTCTTCAATTGTTCCACAATCCCCTGAAAATCCTTATCAGGCACATAGAGATCCTTTAATGCAACAAACCCAATTACTTGATTTTCCATGGTTGTCATAAAAAAAGTGTGTCGATTCAAAGCATCTGCAACTTTATTATGTCATCTTGATTTGTGCTTCAGAACAAAGGTGTAGCCTTGTAAGAAATAGATCCATTTTACATGTCTGTTGTTCAATTTCTTTTGGGTGTTTACATATTTTAATGAAATGTGATCGGTAAATAACACAAACTCCTTTGACACTAAATAATGCTTCCAATGTTGCAATGCTTGCACAATTGCATAAAATTCTACATCATATGTGGACTAGTTCTTTCTTACCTCATTCAACTTTTCACTAAAAAATGCAATTGGTCTACCTGTTTGGCTAAGTACAACTCCAATGCCTACATGTGAAGCTTCACAATCTACCTCAAATACATTATCAAAATATGGTAAGGATAATATAGGTGCCTCAGTTACCTTCTTCTTTAAAAACTCAAAACTTTCATCAAATTCATTGGTCCACATGAATGTCTTACCTTTGGTGCAATCTGTTATGGGTGCTACAATACTACTAAAATTTCGAATAAATTTTCAGTAAAAGGTGGCCAATCCATGAAAAATTCTTACCGATGTTATGCTTCGAGGACTAGACCACTCCAAAATTTATGTGACCTTCTCTGAATCCATCTTGACTCCTTTTGTTGAGATGAAAAAACCCAGAAATACCAAAATTTCTTGTAGGAACCTACATTTCTTTAGGTTTGCATAAAGTTGATGTTTTTTCAACACATCCAATACAATTTTTAAATGTTGCAACTAATCTTCTTTGTTGTTACTGAGAACTAGGATTTCATCAAAATAAAGGACAACAAACTTACCAATATAAGGTCGAAACACAATATTCATCAACCACCTGAAAGTACTAGGTGCATTGGACAACCCGAATGGAATCACCATCCATTCATATAGGCCATCCCTAGTCATGAAGGTGTTGTTCCTGAGATTAAACTTAAGGCTCAAAGCATAATGTCAGGCATCATGAATTAAGGAATGATTTGTTTTAAAAGTGTTTTTTCTTTTTGTTAGTTATGTAAGAATTTAAATCCTCAGATGAAATTAATAGTTGAACAGAACAGAGGTCTTGTTTCGTCGTTTGAGTCAATTAATCAAATTGAGTGGTGATAGAGAAAGTTACCAAACTATTAAACAAACTAAGGCATCAATGACATAATAATCTTACCTTCTTTATAGTAGAAGAAATAGTGGAATGCACCCCTGAAAGGATATATGATATAATGATCCAAGTAGCTTGTAGGTCTTGTATTTGCTGATAGCAAATACAGAGGAAAAATTGTTTGCTTATCAGATAACTAAATGAAATATGATCACAGTAGATGTTATACTAAATTGTAGTCATTCACTTATCGAGGAGTAACTTAAAGAAAGCTGGAAATATGAAATACAAGAAGAACACATAACTCAAACAGTACAAAATTTGGAATCCTTGTCTGCACTTGTATTAATACTCACAAAGGATGACTTTTCTTAGTTACAATACGACAAGAAGTAGCCTTTGTTCATTCTTCTAAAAATGTATTTATGCAACAGGTTCTCAACCCTAAACAATTGGAATTCTCCTTATTTCTAAAATAGCAAAGGTTACAAAACTGAAATTTGAAGCGCTTCACTTGCATCTCTTTTGTCTTTTTGTTATGTTGGCAGAGACGTTTTTCTTTCTTGTTGTCTAGCTCAGAAATAGATAATCTCTAATCATGATCTGTACATATGATGTGTACAGACTACCTCATTGGTTGTCGGAGGTGTTGTTTTTTCCTTGTTCGATACACTTAACACATTTGCTCACAAATTGTACCACCAGCCTGGAGGGTTCTGTGAAGTCATTTTCCTCAAAAGCATATAATTTCTTTTCTAATTGAGGCAAACTATTTTCCATTCTCCTATCTTCCGAAGCTATAGACTGTAGCTGTAAACTGGGCTTCACTAGCCATCTATATATATGAGTAATATCAATCTGCTTCTTGGAAATTGGTCTGAGCGACAATAACCTCTCTCTCCTTTAAAAAAATGTTATCTAAGGCTTGATTTGCCACCTGAAAGTGGTTTTGGATACCTTCCACCTTATTGAAAAGGCTTCGTTGTGCTGATTCCATTTCCTTATGTACCTCTAGAGTTTGGGTTTGGAAAGCTAATATGTCCACTACTGCTTTTTCAGTTAAACTTACCTTCGCTTGTAGTTGCCTAACTAATTGATCACTTGTCTGTGACTTTTTCTGCATCTCATCAAGACTGGATTTGAGTTGTTGGATTTCCTATCTATCATTGGCTTTGATCTGCTTGAAATCCTTGTTGATCTCACTACTGACATTATTTTCCACCGTTTTCATTTGATTTTTCAATTGGCCATATCTTTCTGCTTCAACTTCTCCTTCAGGTTGCTCACTGAAAATTGGTTTGTTGTCGCGAAATCTCCCAACGAGCCTGCGACCTTTGTAGCAAAATTTTCTTCTTCTAGGGCCTGCCCATCTAATATCACCTTGTGTCTTTTAACCGCAGTGCCCTCCTTCTAATGTGTTTCTCTCTTTACCAGAACCCTTCTCTTCTTACTGAAGAAGAATTCTGAAGGAGGCATCTTTGCTGCTGAAATGGGTGTAAGGTCTCCTATGAATACTGCTTCATCCATCGGGTTCCCTCTACTGAACTGTAGAGGTGTGACAAATTGGATAGGAGTACCTATATTAGTGGATGTCTGCTTCCCGGATGTGTCAGTTGTTGGTTTACCCGATGTAGATTGTGTCTTTTCTTATGCCTTCTTCACTAAGGCCTTAGTTTCCTCCAAATTTTCTCAGGCATCCTGTCAACTAGAGCTCCCTGTTTCTAACCCTTGGGTCTCTGTTTGTTGTGTGGTTGGAGGTGTCGGGGTTTCCCCTTGCAATACTTTGGGGAGGCCATTTCTTCGATGTTTCTGGAAATTATAAAACTCAGCCATTTTATCTGGTGTCATAGCTTGAATTCGATCCAAAATCTCTTGATAGGACCTCGCTCCTCGAAATATTTAATCTCGAGGAGAATCTTCATGTTCATATATTTTCAGATTGCAGTTGACCATATGGTTACCTGCAATCTTCTATGGATCGTGCTTCTTGAAATCGATGTTGACCAATTTGATTTCTCCTAGGGCCGCGACCTCCACTTTCGAATGGCCGAAATCCAGTAGAGAAAATGTACCAATATGCAAGGGAAAATATGGCCATACCTTTTTCTATATTGCTTTGAGCTCGTTAAAAATCCCTCCAAGAGCAGTTTGATGTGCTACTTCGTGGCACACCAATCAGTCTGGTAAAAATTTAGGCAGAGCATGTGGAGGAACTGAACAACCAAAAACCTTAATATAGTTGAAATGCTCCTCGATGTACCGGTATGTTATCTTTCCCAGATGAGTCACTATTTTGTCGAAAATTCTAGGAGGTGGGTAACCATATATAGCGGTGTGCATCGGTACCGCCACCCAGTTGCATATTTCATAAAAGAAATATTTCGCCTTGTCTTCCCAAGGCTTCGAATGATAAATATGTATGGGTTCAACACTATTTGGAGTCCAGCTCCAACCCATCAGTGGAAAAGGCGTCATAGAACAGACGACGTCCATGATATAAGCCGACATGAAAAATTGGGTTGGTTTCCCCTTGGATTTTAGTGACTGATATGTTGTAATCTCTTTAACCAAACTGTCTGACAATATCCTGGCCCAGTCAAAAGAATAACCCTCGGCCACTGTGTGCATAATGGGCACCCACTTTAAAAAGAAATGGGTTGTGTCTTCTTTCCCATAGAGTCTACACATCATCATTGCTATGTACATTATGTGAGGTTCTAGTGCGGAAAATGGGTATATACCATGGGAATCAGCTCTGAACTTCTTGGGACGAGAGTACCATTCTTTAATTAAATCAGGAAGTTTTTTTCCATATCGGTCACATTCCTTCTTGTTAAAGTCTACTAGGAAACTGGCATCGTAAATGAAATTGGATACTGGAGACAATTTGTACATCACCTGTAGATGTTCTGGCCGGAAAGACCCAACTACGACCTTTTGTGAATTGA
Source organism: Picea mariana (assembly GCA_032191745.1). Taxonomy (NCBI): domain Eukaryota; kingdom Viridiplantae; phylum Streptophyta; class Pinopsida; order Pinales; family Pinaceae; genus Picea; species Picea mariana. Next base: position 32,234 of record JASDQU010309650.1, read on the forward strand.
AGATGGTTCTGGTAGGGATATCCACATTCTCCAATGCCCAACTTATCATATCGTTGTAAAGCAAAAGCCTAGGCCTTGTCGCTATCTTATGTAGCTCTGACTGGGAAACAATTTTGTATTTGGTAGCTAGTTCCTATATCTCATCATCACCTGAGTCGTCCGGGCAATTGACCAATTCATATTGTAGAATATTGAACACTTGCGTCCATGATTTAACGATGTCTACGCTTCTGGGCGAGGTGTCAGAAAGGATATTTGTGTTTTGGCTCGATCCTTCACCAGGCACATTAGTTTCTTTTCAAGGAGCCATGGTATCAAGTCCCAGAGCTCTGATATCTTTCACAGGAAATGCACAAAGTTTATTACCTTAAAAACTTCTTAGTGAAAATGCATAATGAAATTTGAAATTCAATATCTTTTTCTTTTAATTGCATTGATTTGCCAATACTTCTACTGTCGAAGAATTTACTTTTCCTTAATGAATAATATTTCGGTGGTGGTCTAGGATCTCACTTGGAATGATTGTCGTAAATCAACTATTAATGTCATTAATTTTCGGGAAAAGCACAGATGAAATTTGAATTTATCCAAGTCCTTATTTAGAGAAGGATTAATTACGTGATAATCATCATTAATGCATCAGTTAATCACACTTATCGTTAAGAAAATTTTGCGACTTCGGATATCAGGATATCTTATGACATTTGAAGGTATAATCCCCGAAACATGAAATCGCGATGTGATTAATTAACTTTAATCATGTTTAACCCTTATAAATAATTGTGATCAACCTAAGACAGTTTCATGATTTCGGCTATTGGGACTTTGAAAGTCTTTTGAGGCAGGATCTTTGAAACACGAAATTGTGATATGATTAATTAACCGTTAATCATTTTTTATTTCTTAATTAATCTAGTTTAACACTTAAGACAATTTCGTGACTTCGGCTATTGGGACTTTGATAGTCGTTGCATGCAGGATTCCTGAAATGTGAAATCGTGACATGATTAATTAATCGTTAATCATTCTTAATTCTTAATTAAGTTGGTTTAGATCTTAAGACAATTTCATGATTTCGGCTATCAGGACTTTTGAATTGTTGTATGTTGAAATGCCTATATTGTGAAACTCTGAAACTTGATTTCTCGAATGTAGTCTTTTACTTATTTGACTTGTTAACGAGTAGGCGGATCCATAATTCTTAAGAGATTAGGATCGTTTGATTTAATGATAGGGGTGTTAAGGATCTTCCCATCGATGTTTTCTAACCAAAACAAATTCTTTCCCTCAGAAGTCGTGACCTTGAAAGGTCCACACCAGATATGGTCAAATTTGTCGTGCTTTTCTGAGTCTTCCTTCCTGGCATCCCATTTTAAAACTAGGTCACTAGGGAGAAATTCTCTATCTTTAGTTTTTTGGTCAAACATGGCTTTCATGTTATCCTGATATTTTTGGATTCTCTCATCCACTTCAGCCCTATTTTGTTGGACTTCAATCAATTGATTTATTCTTCTGGTGATGTCATTTGGCTCTTCCTTCACGTCCTGCCAGAGTTTCATTACAGGCGGAGAAATATTTATGGGTAGAACCACATCGGTTCTGTATACCATTTGAAAGGGGGACATTCCGATGGATTTCTTAGTGCCTATTCTATTAGCCCATAAAGCATACTTCAAATGCACATGCCAAACTTTCTTATTTTTAGTCAGTACTTTTTTAATTATGGTGATTAAACTCTCGTTCGAGGACTCAGCTAATCCATTGCCTTGAGGATAGTAGGTCGTTGAATGTCCTATTACAATGTTGTACTTTTGACAAAAACTTACCATAGCCATGCATTTGAAAGCTTGGGCATTATTAGTGACTATCTTCTGAGGACAACCAAATCTCGATAAAATGTTCTCTTCTAAGAAAATGATCACCACTTCGTCTGTTGCGTTTCGCGTTGGAATGGCCTCCACCTATTTAGTGAAATAATCAGTAGCGGTCAAAATCCACTTATGCTATGCGCTTGAATGTGGATGTATTTCATCGATGAAATCCAGGCCCCATTGTTGAAACGAAGCTTCTGTTTTGATTGGGACCAAAGGTAAGGCTAGAAGATTTTGTTTGCCTGAGAATAGTTGGCAGGAGTTACAGGCTTTGACTTTGGCATTTACATCAATGAATAATTTTGTCCAATAGTATCCATCTCTCAGGATTTTATAGGCCATTTCTCTCCAGGCGTGATGCCCTCCAAAAACATCTTCGTGAAATTCATTTATGACTCTCTCCATTTCAGATTCTACTAAACAACTCAATAAAAATCCCAGAGGATCCTTCCAATATAGTTGGCTATCCATGATACAATACTTTACTGCGTGAAACTTCAACGTTCTAGCTTTGGAAGGGGTCATATCACTTGGACACTACAGAGTTAGAAGGTAAGAAACTATGTATTTATACCAGGCAGAGGAAGAGAATTTTTCTTGAATCTCGGTTGTAGGTATAGTAACATCAAATTCATCTATCTGTAAAATCTTTGTAATCTTGTAGATGATTTATCCCAAGTGCCTGGAAATTTGATTCAGCTAGTAATTTAGCCAAGCCCTGACTTTTGACAAGTTTAGTCGGTTTTAATTATAGGTCAAATTCTTGAATCTTGGCTAACCATCTGCCCCTTTTTCCATCACTATCCGGTTGAACTAATATATCCTTGACAGCGTTGGTTGGTACATAGGCAATTATCTTAGAATGGAGCACATAGGTTCTGAAATCTTTGAGGAATTTTACCATTGTGTATGCTTGTTTTTCCAATATATCATATTTCAATTCAACATCTCTGAGACTTTTACTAAAAAACGCTATTGGTTGCTCAAAACCTTCATCGTTTTTTTGTAAGAGAACTAACGCGATAGTGTGTTCGGAGGCGAATGATAAAATCAAGAATTTTTTCACATAATTTGGGCTGGCCAGCACCAGTGCTTCACTTATAAATTTCTTGATGCATTCAAATGAAGATTTGGATTTGGTTGTCCATTTGACCTCGCTGTCTTTTTTTATCATATCTCTAATCAATTTTACAATTTTAGGGATGTTTGGGATGAATCTTCTTAAAAAAAAAAAAATTCCTAAAAATGATTGTATTTCCTTTATGTTCCATGAATATTGATAGTATCTATAGCTTCAACCCTTTTCGGGTCGATTTTGATTCCATTTCGAGATACTATATGGCCCAAGAGTTTACCTTCCTACATTGCAAAGTGAGATTTCTTGGGATTCAGAGACAAACCAAATTTTTGACATTTCTCAAATGTTTGTTTGAGATGCATCAGGTGCTCTGTGTCAGATTTAGAAAACACGGTTAGATCATCAAAATAAATGACAAAAAACTTATCCCTTTCACCGACAAAGGCGATGTCCATAGCTCATTGGAAAGTGGCTCCTGCGTTCATCAAACTGAATGGATTTTTGTCATACATAAAGGTACCCCATGGGGTAGTGAATGTGATTTTTTCTTTTTCATCCTTGTGGACTGTAATTTGATTATAGCCTTAAAAGACATCAATCATAGACATTCGATTTTCTCCGACGAATTTTTCCAATACGTGATCAATTTTAGGTAATTGATAATTATCTTTGAGAGATGATCTATTTAAATTTTTGAAATCTACACACAGTCTGATTTCACCATTTTTCTTCCTGACCAGAACCAGATTGGCTACCCACTCGGAATATCTGAGTGAAACAATGATCTTTGCATCTAGGATCTTTTTCACTTCTTTTTCTATCACAGGCAGTAGTATGGGATTTATCTGTCTGAGCTTCTGCTTGAAAGGTTTAACGCCCTGTTTTAAGGGAATTTTTTGTTCAATGACGGTGGTGTCATATGTTCTTAATTCATCATAAGACCAGGCAAAAACATCCTTGTACTTCATGAGTAACTTAGCATATTTTATTTTCATTTCAAGGGGAAGGTATTTAGATATATTTACCATCTTAGGAGTTTCCTTAGTGCCTATGTTACAATCTTCAACCTCTTCAGGCTGAGGCTGCAAAGTAGAATTTAAGGGAATATCATCATGATCGAATAATCTTTCCAAAGGAATAAGCCCTTTAAGGATCTGATTATTTTTCAGCACCAACATGCGGTGATTAGTGATCTTGTCCTAGAACTCGTGGTGATTTTCACCTTCCTGCATAATCCAAGCATGGTCATTTTGATTTTCCTGATCAATATGCATTTCAGAAAATTCTTCCACCATTTCTAAAAATTGTCTAATTTGCTCATCATCCTCGAAGACTTTTCAGTGTTGAACATTATTTGGTATGGAGGGTTTGTGCCTCATTTCTATTTGATACTTTAGTTTGAGGATAGTAGGAGGTACAAACGTTGCATCTTCTTTGGCCAATGAATCTGCCTATTGATTCTCCATTCTAGGGATATGGTGGATATTAAATGATGAGAAAAAATTCTCAATCAGATACCAGGCACAATTTTTGTAGGACCTCAACCTTGGGTGTTTGGCCTGGTACTATTTCTTTATCCGTTTCACGATCAATTCCGCATCACCATAAACTATCAGATTTTCAATTTTTAATTTCATGACAGCCTCTAATCCTAAAACCAGGGCTTCATATTCGCATACATTGTTTGTATAATCGATGTCCCATTGTAATCTCTAGGAAAATGGAATAATGAAATTGTCTCAGGGTGCCACGAACAACACTCCAGCTCCTGCTCCTTCACAAGATGAAGCACCATCGAAATACATTTTCCAAACTCCAACACTATTTACATTTTTATTTGTCTTTTCTATTTTTTCTTTTTCTGTACAATTTTCTTCTATACATTCATATAAATCATCATCAAGAGATAATATACAGTTTCCTAAATCCTGATCGATGACATATACAGGGTAATTATTTGGATTTTATGGGTCACTTACAGTATATGTCAACCTTTTTTCTTTATACGGGCGAGTGAACTGTCCGCCAAAGATCAATATTGTAGTGTATGTCATGTTGAGTTGAAGGGATCCTCTGAGTTTGGCACTGCAAGACTTGGATAATAGGATGTCAGACTTTGTAGGGATATCAACAAAAACCACATCCATCAGAATACTTTTTACAGGAATTTATGCAATATTGACCACTAAATATTTAATCATACCCTTAGATTTAACTTTTCTTGAATCAAAAGAATACAGATCTCTGTATGGTCTGGTAATTTCAAGGCCCAATTTTTCCATAATAGCTTTGGGAATCACATTGTGGGAGGCTCCAGAATCTAACATACACTTATGGAGCAGATGATCATGCACAATCAGCATGATGTAGAAAGGAGCGACAAAATCTTTGGCATTTTCAAAATGCAAACCAAACATTATAGTCGGTTTATCATCTTCTAAATTTATAACATCTGCATGACTTTCAGTATCTGAAAAATTTGTCATTTTGGAAATCTGTTTTCTAGATGTAGGATTTTTTGTCAGTTCAACCAGAGGTACAGGGATCTTGATTTTATTAATCTCATTATCTAGATTGAAACTCCTTGTTGTCTTTTCGACTTCTTTGGTTGGGATCTCTATCTCCCTTTTTTCTGTTTTATTAGATTGTGTTTCTTTTGTTTCGGTTGTCTTCGCTTTGACAGTCGATATTTCCACTGCTTTTGACTTGGTAGTCTATGTTTCAACTGCTTTGGTCTTGGCAGTCTGTGTTTCAACTGTTGATTGAGCTGTCTCACTCGCTTTACTTCTTGTCAAGATCTTCTTCGGTTGGGAAATTGTGACATTTCTATCTCTAGGCCTCAAATTATACTTCTGTTGGAGCTTGGCTATTATATTGTCGGCGATTCCTTGATAAGCAGAATCTTTTGTAATATTTATGCTATCATCATTAAATAGATATTTTGCGCCTAAAGACCTTTCATAGTCTTGCCTTGTCAAATGAGGTTCTTGATCATCATCGCTAAGATTATTCATGTCTTCCTCTAACTCCTCAAAGCTTCGCATATCGTCTCCTCCTATAAAATTTTCATTTTTAAAGGGGGTCTGAATCTTTTGATCTTCATTTTTTATCTGTCTTTGTTGCGTTTGAGGGTTAGGATTTCTTATGAAATCTTTTCTAGTGAACTGATCTATTTTAGATTGGCCCAGTTCCATCCTCGAGATTTTGTTTGATAATTATTTAATTATTTTTTCCATGTCATCCATTTTGTCTTCCGCAAACCTCCCAGATCCGGAAGGTCTTGCTTGTTCTTTGAATCGTCTAGTTTCTTTATTTCCCGTTTCATCTTTAGCTTTCAATTTTCCCGATGCCATCATATTTGATTCGATTTCTATAGCATCGTCATTCATTCTTGTGAGGTCTACAGATCTTCTTTCCCTCAATAGTAAGCAAAATTCAGGCTCGAAAGATTTGGTGAAAATCACCTTTGTTGCAGTTTGGGAAGGTTTAACCTCAACTAGAATTTTGTTATACAATTTATTTAATCTCTGAGTGAATTCGAGAACTATTTATGAATTTTTCTTTCTTAAAGCTCCGAACTCGGTTAAATAATAAAGGTGATATTTCCTCTCTCCCCATTATCTAAGAAAGGCATTTTCTAACTCATTGTATGTTCTTATAGAACCTGTTGGTAGCCCTCGGAACCAGGTTCTCACATATCCTTCGAAAGTTTGAACTAGGAGCCTTGAATAAACATCATTGTGCTCAAGGCCAAGGATATCCGCAAATTGATCGAAAAAATGTGTCCAGTGGTCGTTATGTCTCCCTCTCCTGTGAACTTTGGCAGGTTTTTCATATAGTTTTCGGGTAAATCGTGGAGGGGAACTGGGAGGACTAAAGGAGAGTACCTAGAAGCTACTTTAGAAAAAATTCTAGGAGGTGGGGGTGGTCCTTGACCGCCTCCTCCTCCCCCTCCAACACCTAATCCTCCTCCACCTATGCCACCTCCGCCACCACCTCCTCCAGCAACAACCATTGATAATCCAGGGGATGAAACTTGGAGATTATAGAGAGGATTTTCAAATATGTGTAATGACCTTCTGGCTACTTTGGGATGAAGAGAAAGGGGTTTGTTCTAGGAACTGATCGCCATGAGACAGAAAATCGAAAAAGGGGGGAAAAGAGATATGAGGACTATGTTCTTCAGACCTGCAGGATATATAAACGGGAGATCTAACAGGAGTTGAATAGGAGTGTTAGATATATTCTTCGAAACTTCGGGAAGCTAGAAACTTTTTTCGAGGACTGATGGAATATCAATCAAGGAAGATATCGAGATGGGTCTTTTACCTTTATTAGTAAAGGAGGCAATTGCATCGATTTCGGTCTTTATCTCGAGTAAAACCAATTCGGGGTTTATGATTTTGGCTTCAACTCTATCAGCTGATGTTTCTCCGAAATGGATTTGGGTGGAACCTTCTTGCAGAGTTAACTGTTCAGGTGAAACCTTAACATTAGACTGTGTGGGTTTGGGTTGATAAACCTTAGTTGTGGAAGTAGTGGTCTGTGTTGATATTATGGTAGTTGCAGGAGGTATTTACCTCCACGTGTAAACCTGACGAGAATAGAATATTTCGAGAAGCAAGAAGAAACCCTAAATAATTGGTTAATAACCCTACAAGACAAGTAGGCTCAAGAGAATGACTTGTATTAGGTTATTAGCCTCCAAGAGAAGAAATCGTCTAAAGGAAATTTTATATACTATAGAATTAGCACCTAGAATGAGAAGTCAGCCCAGGAAGCCTGGCAGAAGCAGTATAAATATAAGAGGCCAATCTTCATTTTAGCCACACTTCTTAGAATTACAGCAGTAGCACTTGTGCGCACTACAGAAGGACAATTTGTGCGCAAGTCTTGGGAGAAGTAGTTGCCACAAGTTCTGCAATCTATATTCTCGGTCTCTCTGGGTTGGACTCTCTGATCTGTCTTGGTTATTCTTGCTTGGTGCGTTGTCCCTAGAGAGAGGTGCGCTATCTTGTTTGGCTATCTAGCCTAGGGTTTGCTTCCAGAATGATTCTCTATCAAGGTTAAGGTGCTCAGGGGTGGATTCAGCCTATGGTTGGGTGAGAATATTGCTATATTGTCAATGGTTAAATGAGCACATCCATTATATTCTAATAGGTTATGGGCCCACACTATCTTCGGACAATCTAACTGCTGGAAGATAGATTGGGAGGATTTTCTCAGTTGTAGTCGCAACAAGTTTTGGTTTCAACAATGAAACCCTAACCCTCTCATTGAGGCACCTTAAGTGAATATATTGACCTTAGTTATGGATATACTAGTGCACCCTAGCCTAGTTCATCTCTTGGTACTCTCAGCAAGCCAAAACGTCAAGTTTGAGTTTTTGGTCAAAATCAAGGGTTAACCAAGTCAAAGAAATTACGACTTACTCTATGAAGTCAGAAAACAGTTAGAAGGGGATTCTGACTTCATATCATGGAAGAAAAGGATTGACCTCATCCTTTCCAAGAATAAAGTGTTGGATATCGTGAAAGGAAAGATTGTGGAACCATAGTTCGAAGAAGGAAAAGAGAAGGAACCTCATAACGTTGCAGTCATGGAGAAGTTCAAAGAGAGTGAAATCAATGCCATGAGTATCATAGTGGACTCTATAAAATACCTCTTGATACCCTACATCTCCCATCTTGACTCATCTAAGAAGATGTACGATGCCCTAACAAACCTCTTCTCAGTCAGAAACATTGGACAAGTAATGAGTCTGAAGAATGAGCTCCACAACATAAAAATGATTGATGATGACAACATAACATCATACTTTGTGAGAATATCTCAGTTAAGAGATCAACTACAAGCTATTGAAGAAATCATTTTAGAGAAGGAACTGGTAAATATAGTACTCAATGGTCTTCCCCAGACATGGGATGCATTTGCCACAAGCATGAACACAAGGAAGGAGTATCCTACATTTGAAGACCTTTGGACTTGTTGTTCACAAGAAGAATCAAGGATCAATGCAAAAGAGAAACCCCAAAAGGAATATGATGATCAAGAATTCACATCAAGGTTCAATAATTTCAGGAATAAAAGGAAGTTTGGCTCTAGGAAGAAATCAAATCAAGAGAAAGATATGTCAAAAATACAATGCTTCAACTGCCGAAAGTATGTTCACTACAAAAATCATTGTCTCGAGATAAATAAAAGGAAGGAAACATACAACGCATCAGTTGCCGAAGAAAAGGAGCCCTCAAAGAAGACCAAGTAGGACAAAACAAACTTCTTCTTCTAAGACAAGGTAACAATAATCTTCATAGTTCTTGTACATACCATGTTTACATAGTCTCTGTACATATCTTTCATATCTATTTCTTAGAACATAATATGTTAAAAGAGAAACCATATCTATGGAATAACAACAAGATAAGGATTGTTATCACAATGACCACAAGTCAGGCAATACACATGAAAGGATGAAGTACATCAACAACCCCTGGTAACAATTCATGTGGAAGTTATTACATAAGAAACAATTGCAAGATAAGTCGAAATAAGAATAAAACTTAAAGAAACCTAGAAGAATTAAAGACAGGAAGAAGTCAGCGATCAAGAGGAAATTGGAAAAATACTTATGACACTTTGCAGAAGGCAATAAGGATGTAGACAGAAGCATGGGCTCTCTTAGTCGGAGGGAGATGATTACAGAATTCCAAGAGAAGAGCATGCATTCATGCATGAAGCAAGGATTAGGAGGGAGCTAATCCTAAATAATATGATCCATTGAAGACGATGAAGTATCTATCCATGGTAGCAACCACGAAAATTGGCACGTGTTCAAGTGTGACTTTAGAAGAAGTCTTCTTCGAAAACAAGCCTTAAAGTATCATTGGTTGTCCATCCACATCCATGATCCTATGATGAAAGAAAGCAGTTGGAATATTTAGGGCATGGAATCTATGGAAAACTCCATGGACCCAAGAGCTAAAGATAAAAATGAGGAAGAACATGAAGATTCCAAGAAAGAAAGAAAATCTAGAACAACCAGTCATTGTATCGAGAATCACAAGACTACCAGCCTGATATAAACTCACTAAAATCAATCGAGCAAAGGAACTGAAATTTGTGATGAAGAATAGTGTATGGAAGACTTATGAATGTAAGCATTGCGAGATCCAGAACTAGAGGTTCTCCCAGATGGAGGGATAAGACTATGATTATTGCTTGTTCCAGTAAACTAGACATACCTCTACATGAGCCATTATACCATCCACAATATCCATAGGTTTGAGTTTACATTAGATGAATGCAAAGATTGTTCTCCAGAATAATTGAACAAAGAGCATATGTAGAGAAACTTCAAGGATTTGAGGTATACCAGAAAGAGACCCTTGTATGCATATGGAAGAAGATCTTGTATGGATTCAAACAACTTAGTGCAGAGCCTCCAATGCACAGTAGAAGCATGGTGAAAACTTTCTATAACATAAATATTGTATCAGAATGGTTACTCATAAGTCCAGGATAATGGATTGTTAATCCATGACAAACTCTCATGATGACAGAAGAAGTGCCACTTGGATATGTTCTAGTTTGAGATCTCCCACGATGTTATGAGCTGGCAGGAAACAAAAGAGTTGAATCCAACTATGATATACTATAGTATGAATCCTCCAGAGAAAACTAGTGTTCCAGAAAGACCGAAGTACATTGAGATCAAGCATTACATTCTCCTTGATCAAGTCCAAAAAAGAGAATTGGTTCTCGAATATATCTCTACATATGAGAAGATAAGCAAATATTTTGGTAAAGCCTCTATCCAAGATGAAAGAGTTTGCATACTCAAGAAACAAGTTGGAGCTCGTGGAAATGACTTCATTATTGAAAAATGAAGAGATGACTCCCAGGTTGTGAGGGAGCATTGATGTATTATTGATTTATGGACATTCATTTTTTAGTTCGAAAAATGGTCCAAGATGAGTAGTTCCTTTCCAGTTCGGATAGTGGTTTGATATTTCTGACGGACAGGCATTTTCTAGTTCGGAAAATGGTCCAGATCAAACGATCATTTTCGTAATGAAAATGGTTCGATGGATTGTTGATGTACCATAGACAACGATTCCCCTTGTGGCCAGTGAGGGGGAATGGTCTAGGAAAGTCTTTCTTCTTGACGACCACTTTGAGTAGTGGTCAAGAATACTGGTCTCCCTCACCGGACAATCATTATTTCAAAGCTCATAGTTGTGAGTAGTTTCGAAGAATGGTCAGTTTTGGAGGTTGGTGCAGGACAATCATTTCTTTAGGAAATGGTCCAGACAGTCATTCCCTAGGGTAGATTCAGTATCTCCAGGTTGCACTTTGTTTAGTCCCGGAGGAATGGCCCAGATAGGTGAATGGTATAGGTTCAACAATCAGGAATATACATTCCCAAGGGCAGACTCATTCTCTCCAGGTTGCACTTTTTTTAGTGCTAGAGGAATGGCCCGGATAGGTGAATGGTATAGGCTCATAAATCAGGATAGGTATTCTTACTTGCTTGAGAAGAATAGTTCATATATATCATCATTGATGATTTACTCTCTGAGGGAAGATGCTCTTCCATATCTCACATATGTGAGTGGAAGAATGGCCCAGATGACTCAGTTATATCATGATATTGTTTCTGTGCAGGTTGATATCAGATGATATGATTTCCATGGAGAGTGTATGTCTCTGGACAATAGTTGTATGCTACTGTGGTGGATGTGTTCCATTGATTGTGACTATATGTCATTGATCAAGTAGATATGCACTACTTGGTGTGGTAGTATACCACTGGATTGTATTTGTGTACTACTATGGATAGACACAGTTGTTTTCTATTGAATAACATTGTTCTCATTGCTTTGTAGACTATCAGTAGTGTTGAAAATGATTATCATCTAGATGGATGATCAGTGTACTTATGGACAAATATTCTCGAGATGAAAAATGGTCCAGAACATATATTCTTCTAGGACATATGCTCGGATTAGAAGAATGGATTTTGTATCACTCCTTGAAGTAAGTGACTTATTCAGCATCATGTATGATTCCTCAGATGGAGTATGGTTTCGAGAGATGATGCAGTTGATGTTGTCAGATGACACTGATAGTGATGATGATGTTCATGATCTAATCATGAGATAGTTTGTATGACTATGATGATGTTATCGATTCAATGGTATGTTTGTGCTCAAGACCATTGCCTTCAATACCTCCCTAGCTAGGAGGGAGTGTTGATATTATGGTAGCTGCGGGAGGTATTTACCTCCACGTGTAAACTTGATGAGAATAGAATATTCCAGGAAGCAAGAAGAAACCCTAAATAATTGGTTAATAACCCTAGAAGACAAGTCGGCTCAAGAGAATGACTTGTATTAGGTTATTAACCTCCAAGAGAAGAAGTCGGCTAAAGGAAATGTTATATACTACAAAATTAGCACCCATAATGAGAAGTCGGCCTAGGAAGTCTGGAAGAAGCAGTATAAATACACGATTCTAGTCTTCATTTTAGCCACACTTCTCAGAATTATAGCAGTAGCACTTGTGCGCACTGCAGAAGGACAGTTTGTGTGCAAGTCTTGGGAGAAGTATTTTTTTCCATTTCTGTAATCTATATTCTCAGTCTCTCTAGGTTGGACTCTCTAATCATTCTTGGTTATTCTTTCTTGGTGCACTATCCTTGGAGAGAGGTGCGCTATCTTGTTTGGCTATCTAGCCTAGGGTTTGCTTCCAGAATGATTCTTTGACAAGGTTAAGGTGATCGGTGGTGGATTCGGCCTATGGTTGGGTGAAAATATTGCTATATTGTCTATGGTTAAATGAGAATATCCATTATATTCTAATGGTCTTCTTAAGGTATCCCCTTGGTTTTAAAAATTTTTCAGGGTTAGATACATGCATGGTCTGCTTATCGTCGGGGTTTTTTCTGGTATTCCTTCGACTGAATGCTAGCTTATTAGTGGTGGAGTCACCAAGTGAAAATTAAAGTTAGCCTTAATATTGTATTTTATCTTTGTTCACTATCAAAGAGAGAAACTTACCATGTCATTCTCCCAGGGAAAAATAAATTCGTTTCTCCGTCCCCGACAATGACGCCAAAAAGATTTTGTTCCTGAGATTAAACTTAAGGCTCAAAGCATAATCTCAGGCATCAAGAATTAAGGAATGATTTGTTTTAAGAGTGATTTTTCTTTCCGTTAGTTATGTAAGAATTTAAATCCTCAGATGAAATTAATAGTTAAACAGAACATAGGTCGTGTTTCGTCGTCTGAGTCAGTTAATCAAATTGAGTGGTGATGAAGAAAGTTACAAAACTATTACACAAACTAAGGCATCAATGACATAAGAATATTACCTTGTTTATAGTATAAGAAAGAGTGGAATGCACCCCTAAAAGGATATATGATATAGTGATCCAAGTAGCTTGCAGGTCTTGTATTTGTTGATAGCAAATACAGAGGAAAAACGGTTTACTTATCAGATAACTAATTGAAATATGATCACAGTAGATGTTGTACTAAATTGGATTCATTCACTTATCAAGGAGTAACATAAAGAAAACTGGAAATATGAAACACAAGAAGAACACATAACTCAAACAGTACAAAATTTGGAATCCCTGTCTGCACTTGTATTAATACTCACAAAGGATGAGTTTTCTTAGTTACAATACGGCAAGAAGCAACCTTTGTTCATTCTTCTAAAAATTTATTTATACTACAGGTTCTCAACCCTAAACGGTTGTAATTCTCCTTATTTCTAAAATAGCAAAGGTTACAAAAGTGAAATCTAAAGCGCTTCACTTGTGTCTCTTTTGTCTTTTCGTTGTGTTGGCAGAGGCGTTTTTATTTCTTGTTGTCCAGCTCAGAAATAGATAATCTCTAATCATGATCTGTACAGATGATGTGTACAAACTACCTCATTGGTTCTCGAAGGTGTTGTTTTTTCCTTGTTCAATACATTTAACACATTTTCTCACAAATTGTACCACCAGCCTGGAGGGTTCTGTGAAGTCATTTGCCTCAAAAGCATATAATTTATTTTCTAATTGAGGAAATCTATTTTCCATTCTCCTATCTTCCGAAGCTATAGACTGTAGCTGCAAACTAGGCTTCACTAGCCATCTATATATCTGAGTAATATCAATCTGCTTCTTGGAAATTGGTCTGAGCGGCAATAACCTCTCTCTCCTTTAAACAAATGTTATCTAAGGCTTGATTTACCACCTGAAATTGGTTTTGGATACCTTCCACCTTATTGAAAAGGCTTCGTTGTGCTGATTCCATTTCCATTTCCACCTTATTTCAAGGTATAATCCCCGAAACGCGAAATTGCGATGTGATTAATTAACTTTAATCATGTTTAACCCCTTTAAATAATCGTGATCAACCTAAGACAATTTTGCAATTTCATCTATCGGGACTTTGAAATTCTTTCGAGGCAGGATCTATGAAATGAAAAATCACGATATGATTAATTAACCGTTAATCATTTTTTAATTCTTAATTAATTTGGTTTAACGCTTAAGACAATTTCGTGAGTTCAGCTATCAAGACTTCGATGGTCGTTGCATGCAGGATTCCCGAAATGAAGAATCGCGACATGATTAATTAATCGTTAATCATTCTTAATTCTTAATTAAGTTGGTTTAGAGCTTAAGACGATTTCGTGATTTTGGCTATCGGGACTTTGGAATTGTTGTATGTTGAAATGCCTGTATTGCAAAACTCCGAAACTCGATTTCTCGAATGTATTCTTTTAGTTGTTTCACTTGTTAACGAGTAGACAGATCCATAATTCTTAAGATATTAGGATCGTTTGATTTAATGGGAGACTTCATCAACGGTGGGAATTAAGCACACACTGTTTTTATTTAAATGAGAATGAAATCTATTAAAGTGTAAAGTTTTATAAATATATATGTGTCCCAATAGAAGGTAGTTTTCCATTCATCCCCTTTGCAAATCCGTATCTGGTGGTATCCACTTCGTAAATCAATTTTACTAAAATATTTAGCTACGGCTAGCACAACCATCATGTCGTTCAAGTGCGATATAGGAAACCGATATTTGATGGTACTTTTATTGATTTCTCTGCTATCTATGCACATTCTCCATGTGTTATCTTTTTTTGGAGTCAACAATGTTGGTACAACACGTGGACTCATGCTTTCTCTTACCACGCCTTTCTTTATAAGTTATGTTACTTGTCGATTGAGCTTTGCATGTTGTGTAGGACTCATCCTATAGGCTTCCTGATTATGTAAAGATGATCCTAAGATTAGTTCAATGTGATGTTGAATATCCCTCTTTGGTGGAAGACCATCAGGTAGTTCATTAGGGATAAGATCAACATATTCTTCTATTACCTTGGCCACTTTAGCAGGGATTGGTATGTCTTCCTCAACTCCTTTTTGCACTATTAATTCATAGCATAATCTTGTTTCCTTCGCTTCCTTAGAAAGCTCTTTTTTTGACAACATATTCTCAGCTTTCCCTTCATCCTTAAGGGGCAATAAGATGAATTTCGATCCATCCTTGCAAAAGTTGTAGTTATTCTTTTCTCCATCATGCATGAGTTTTTTGTCATATTGCCAAGGCCTTCCCAATAACAAATGACATGCAACCATCGAAATGACATCACACCATACTTCATCTTTATAAGTCTTACCGATGGAAAACTTGATCAAACATATTTTATTAATGGTGACTTCATTCCCTTTTTTGAAGCATGCAATTCGGTAAGGATGGGGATGTGTTTCACATCATAATTTCAACTTATCTACCATCTCTTTGGAAAACATATTCTCATAGCTGCCACTATCAACAATAACTTGACACACCTTTCCCCATAAGTGCATTTGGTTCGAAAAATATTTGTCTGAAGCCAAGAATCTTCATTGATGCTACTTTGCCTTTGTTCTTTTTTCAGGAATAACCATTGACCTATGTATCATGAGATTCTCCCCCATATCAGGTGGGACTTCAGATTCAACTCCTTGATTATCAGATTGGACCAAGTTTTAATTGGGTTGTTTTCCTTGCTTCAAATCTTGCATTTTATAATTTGAGCATTCAAATTCTCTATGACCCTCTACACAACATCTAAAACACACATAAGGTCCTCCTCTTCCACCACCGTAACCTCTACCCCTCTGAAATCCTCTTCCTCGTAGTTGATTTAGGTTACCATGTTGAGTATCTTTTGTTTTCTCAGCTCCTTGGGATGATTCATGGTTCACCTCTGCCATACACCTCATGAGGTAGATGATGTACCCCTCCTTGCTCCTCTATTCCTTTGAGAAAATTGTTGGTTTTTTTTCCTCGGCCTTTAAGGATAATTGGTATGCTTCTTCCATGTTGCAAACCCTATCCATGCTCAATTCATCTTGAATAGAAAATTTTAAGAAATTCACATACCTTGCATCTAGTTTCTCATCAGTTTCCTGGTGATCCACACAAATGGACAACTAATAGAACTCATTTGTGAGTTCCTCCACGGTGGACAAGTTTTGCTTCAAGTTATGAAATCTACGAAAAAGGGTATGGGCATAGACTAAAGGCAAAAAAAATACTCGCAATTTTTTTTCCATCTTATTCCATGTCCTAATTTTGTCTTTTCCTTTCTTTGTTCTGTCTTTCTACACATGATCCCACCAGATCATGGTGTGACCC